>LQNK01002283.1:200648-217736 GCA_001586405.1 Phoebis sennae | reverse complement strand
GCCCCCCTCGCGGATAGAAATTACAAATGTTTGAGGGTAACCTTATGGTGGGAACTAAAAGTTTAGTTTACAACACTTAAGAACTAAGGTACATTTATAAGTAAACATTTTCTAGTATTTAAGAACTTAAGAAATAAGTAAAAAAGAATATAATGAAAAATAAACTAAGAATGCCAATCGACATTTGCAATGTAGTGTGTAGTATGTGTGAAGGTGTGTGATTGTGTGTGTGAGAGAGTGTGTAAATAAGTGCACTGTAGAATTAAGTAATAGTCATTAATAAGTTTTCAGTTTCATCGTAATCAAGGGATTTTAGGTATTTAGTTACAGAATATTTGCAGTTAGTTTTATTTTGGGAATATAAATTTAGAATTTTATTTAATTTATTGTACAGAAAGGGCCCAAGAAAACAGTAGAAGTTATGTGTGTGTAAAGTATTAAATGGTGCTGTTTTGCATACTAGATCTTTACGGCGTTTTGTAATGGGGTTAAAATGTAATTGGGAGTGCTGTTTTAGAACGATGTTCAGGACAAACGACTACCTGATAGTAAGGACGTCCCACAATTTATAAAGTTCTAATGTGGGAAAGCGATAAGGAAGACCAGCACCTACCTTTAATATATCACGCTGTGCTCTCTCCGCTTCTAGCAGATGAGTTTTTGCGCTTCCTCCCCATGTTAGAATGCAGATCAAACATATATAGTAAATTACAATTTATACAAGTGTATGAAAAGGCGGCCTTATTGCTAAACAGCGATCTCTTGTTTTTATTTTATGTTTTTATATACAACGTTCACAGTATTTCAGTAGTGTGCTTATCAGCATTGTACCTGTGCGAAGTCGGGGCGGGTTGCTAGTTTACCAATATATGTTTTACCCGTGCAAAGCCTGACCGCTATGTTTTTATGTACAAAGTTCATAGTTTTGTTTTATTTGTTATAGCGGGCAAGCGGGGCATGCGGTTCACCTGATGTTAAGTGACTGACCGCAGCCCATAAGCATCTGCAACATAGTGTCGCAGTTGCCTTGCCGGCTTGAAGTAAAAGGGAGGGGAAATGGAGAGGACTAATGATAGGAAGTTGGGAGAGGAGTAGTACAGGACGGGAGAGTAATGGGATGGGAATACAGTTTTTCAGTAGTGTATTTAGGATCAGCACCCGTGCGAAGTCGGGGTGCTAGTTTATCAATATAATGCAAATTGTATTAGCACAATGGTGTAGTTAGCGACCAAGGAGATGAACCGTAAAGGGAGAACAGCATCTACAGTCATGAATTGGCAGGCTTTGAGTTTTGTTAAGCGCGTTCGACTGATTCTCAGCAAGTTTTTGGCCTGTCTTCTTGTTTGACCTGAAAAGATAATTTTATTTGCTGTGTAAAAGCTCCTGAATGAGTAATAATAAAAGCAATTGTTATAAATACATCGTTGATTCAATATTTATAGAACACCTACATTACTTTTTCAAATTTTCTATGCCCTTATTTTTCTAATTGTAATGTTTTTAGGTGAATAAAAGATCACGACGATATATTTAACGTTGAAAAATCTACCCTAGTTGTGTTATTAATTTTTATGCATGACTAATTTTAAGATGATCCCTCTTGCTCCTTTGATTACTCTGCCATAAAAAGAAAAAAAAGACTTTCTAATATATCTTTGCTGTCATTTGAACTGAAGTTTCTAGAATAGTTTCTTACGAATTCCACGCGCTACTTAATGATGACTTGTTGAATTTCAACAATTATAATTGTAAAAACCATAATTATGGTTGTTGAACAAGATTTTTTAGGGATCTTTATTTATTAGGGACTTAAAGCTTTTGAACAATATCAGTCCCATCGTACCCTAAATACAGAAAACAGAAAACTAATTATATTAAGAAGATACTTACGAGAATGCGAGCTTGTCGTAAAGCTAATAAGATTGCTTTCCGCTTGTCGGGTTTGCTCGTAGAATATTTCTGAGACTATACACAGCACGGTCTCTGTCGTCAGCGCTTTTAGAACCCACATTATTATTGTGAATAACTGACTCATTAATGTCACCTTGTTTATCTGTGTAATTATATAAGAAATACATGTAAATAATATAATAATTTAACTCTGCTAAATAAATCTTATTGTTTATTCCTCTAGTTACCTAACAATCTTCAATTGTATCTAATACTTGCATCATTGTTCTATATTACTCGTAACGAAATTATGTTTGTTTATAATTATGATGTAGTTGGTTGTTTGTGTCCCGTTATTGAAAAATAAAAATATATATATTTTCGAAGTTTCCGAATTAGGCTTCAGAATTTTTATAGATTTTTTTATTGTTTTTGTCGTCGTGAAGATCTTAAATTCCTTTTTTTGCATGTTTCAATTTGGTACTTAATCACAATGCAAAGGCTCGGGAAAACTCTTTGATTTTTCTATAAGAATCTATACTACAATAAGAAAATTAAATTTTTATTGCACTGTACCTCCGATTTCGTTGATAGTAAATATATTTCAACATAACTCAGCGCCTGAATAAACGTCGCAGCAAAATGGAGACATACCTAAAAGAGGTGTTTGCGGTTCATAAAAATATAAAATCATTTAATTTTATATTGCCCCCATCTCTTTTTAGCTATCTTTTCGTTCAATAATGAGTACTTAGTAAACATTTTATATGTATGTGATAAATTGCAAGCACTAGTGTAAGTATCCTGTCAACAAATCCTGGTTTCACCGAATAACCGAATAATATTTGATTAAAAGTTTACGGAGCGGGATATTCGGCAGAACAAAAAAATTGAATCGTGCCTGATTTAATGAATAAATAAAATAAATAAATAACGCTTTACGATAAATTTACCTTCCATTTTGCAACCTTCCCAAGCAAAATATAAGCATCTGATATATTTTCAAACGTCGCATACATTGCATTGCTAATAGGTTTATACATACTATCAAAATCGTCACCCTTGGTCATGAGAATTACATTCCATCTTTTCAGCTTCAACGAAAGGATGTAAAAAATCACTATTAAGTATTGTACTTCCAAATCGAATATAATCGTTGTTACCAGAAATATTCCTCTCACTAGTGCCAAATTCCCCGGCCACAATGTTTTTGTCACCAACGTTATTGTATGAAATACAGACATTATACTTGTAAAGATCCACATTAAAACCTTCATTATATTCTTATCATTGGGTAAAGTATTCTCAAGCTCTTGAATTTTCAATACAAGACTGACATTCAGTTCACTCTGGTAAACGTTTAGAATAGAAAATAGCATATAGTTAATAGAATAGTTAGCATATATCAAGTAATATACGTACACAATGGAATTTCGCTTAAATAAATCATTTAAATGTTTGATAACGAAGCACAACATGCTATATTCAAGGGCGAATCCTAATAATCTAATGGAGATATCTCGTCGTGTAGTAGGCGTGATAAAGCCATCTTTTATGTGGAATTTTCTAACGAAGAACACATTCACTATTACACCCATAGGAAGGAATATTTTTTGGAAATCTTCATCGATGAAATTATAAAGAAGTTCACCAGACACTCGATTCATTTTGTTCTGAGTGAATCGATAAAATATAATTAGAGAATTGTGCCATTATTGAATTGAACATCAGTCATAACAATGATCGCATCTAAACTAATGGAATTGAAATTAATAATTCAATCCATTTGTACCTAGTTATATCGTTAGTGTAAATTTCCATCAGTGTTGTTTATTAGATCATTTGATGTAATTAACGCGTAGGTTGCTTTTTGTAATGTTGGCTTCAATTTTTCATTTTAAATTGGAATTGTGCAAATAATTTGGATGTGAAATTGAGCAACTATAAAAATAGTTAATTATTATGTAACGACATCAACAGAACAAAAAATATTGAAGTAATTTTCTGTGTACTTTCTTCAACAGATACAGATAATAATCATTAAAATGTCAAGAAATATAAATGAGTTTCTATCAAGTTATATCGACAAAGATCTTCAATTGTGGCTTTTACCTTTACAAATTTTGGAAACCATCTTCTTTTTCTCTGCGTATAAAATAAGAGATAATTTCATATACAATAATGGCTCTACTTACACAATAGTAGGATTTATAGTCAAGTTCCTGCTAATTTTCTCGCAAATCTATTCAATTGACTTCGAAAGAATTATGATGATTCCTGAATTGTCCCTTCTCATATATCTGAATTTGTTTATTAGCATGATTGGTATGTTTTTTATTTATATCAATAGTATCTCATATAAAGACAGCTATATACAATTCATTATGACCCTACAGAAGGTTTCTAATACTCTTTCATGTAATAGTAGTATAGAGAGAACTATCAAATCTAACTGGATACATTTTATTTGGTTAATTTTTATGTTCATCATCTCCATGATATATACCTTCCGCATTGCAGAACTAAAGTTTGATTTGAGCATATTTTATATCGTTTTTGCATCTATTTATTTTGATATAAACTTATATAGCGCTAGTCGCACTTTAAACTTAATCAACACTGTTTCGAGCTGCTGGTTGGATCGTATAAATTCTTTAAAGAGCTCTAATGAAGATGTTCCTTTTAAAAAAGATGTTGGGTTTATGTACAGATCTATGTTTGGTGCATATTTAGATATATTGAAGTCGTACGATTTATTTAAGAAGATTTTTCAAATGTCGGTAAGATGTTATTTTATTTTACTTTATTCATCATCATTTGTTAAGTAAACTAATAAATGATGTAGAAGATAATTTTATAATTATGTTGTAGATTTTTTGGGAAGTCTTCGATACGTTTATTCATGGATTAAATTACATGCAGATATACATAGAAATAGGCAAATTGGGGCGTAATCCATCTATTTCTGTGAGTATTTTTATCACACGTATCCTAGTATGTTAAAATGTTTCAACAAAAAGTTAGTCAAGTACCTATATTATTATTGCTTCTAATTCTGTATGGTTTGATAAGTTGAGTTATTTTATTAATATTATTGCTTTTTATTCTTATTTACCAAGTGTATCATAATTTGCAGCACCTTGAGCGGACTGTTCAAATTTACATCGTCATTTGGATGTTTAAGAATATTATCAACATCGTCGTTATAGTAAAAACTTGTGAGGAATTCTACAGAATTATTTTAAATATTGAAAAGGTTTGCGCATATAAAATGTCAGGCGAAATTAATCAAGGTATGTAATTTTTTGTATACTTAATAATGAAAAAAAGTCAAGTCAAATGGTTTGAAGAAAGAGAGAGTATAGATGCTATGGAAAGTTTGATAGAAAACGGCGAAAATTGGATCAATCCATTTGGCCACAACACTTATTTACAAATCTTGACTGCCTCGTTGGTCTAGTGGTTGCATCTTTGCCTACAGACCGAGGGGACCCGGGTTCAAATCCCGGGTGGGGCCAAAAAAATGTTATTGGGATTTTTCTGACAAAGAAATCTTAGTAACAGCCCTGAGTCTGAAAGTTGGCGGTGTTGGAACACCCCCGTGCTTCGGAGAGCACGTAAAGCCGTCGGTCCTGCGCCTGATATCTCTCCGGTTGTGTCGGTCTGCTGTCCCATCGGGTTATGCCTATAATATCTCCTGCGCAGCTGGCTAGTCTCTGTTGAGATTGGCCACCATGGCCGAAATCGGTCAGGGGAGCTATTATTACAAATCTTAATGCACAATTCACACAGAAAGCGGGTGCGTGTCATGTCCCCTCTACATATCGGCAGACGCATTTATGGATGTCATATGTAGAAGTCGTCCGCGGGCGTGTAGACGGGGTAATATGTCTATGGTAACCCAAATAGTAGAAAATGAAGTTGTAATACCTCGCAACAGGGTTTGCTCTCCCTCAGGTCTCCACAATATAGGATGAATTTGGGCAAACATTCCCTTTAGTCAGAATGATACATAACTACAACATTGTCTCCAGACAAACATACGAGATCGATCTATTTTAAAATTCATTATCACAGCTTAAGAATTTAATAATATCATTCCTCGCCTGTGGATGCTGTCGTACTCTCTATTTCTGCTCAATTGATTTTATTTTCTTTTAATCTTATCCCTCTATATTTTTTTCTGTAAAAATCATATACAGTATTTTAAAATAAATGCATACTAAAGTATATTTCTGATTACCAGTAAATGTATTAATGGTAAGAGAATAAGAACATTAATTATTAGTTTTATATAAATATCCTTTATTTTTCTTACCAATATTACTTGCTGTGATTTCCTTTAACTTAAGAAGCGCAATTTAGAAGTTGTAAAATTATGTAAGACTAGCTTTCCGCCCGCGGCTTCGCACGCGTGGGCTACTAATTTCTGTATTTTGTAGAGGCGCACAACAAAAGTCTAAAATAATTACGGTCGCATGACCACTGATTATATGCATGTCTATAGATTTATTTTTTAATTTTCTATAGAAATAGGTTTGACCAAAATTTTACAGTACGCACGCCTCTTCAAAATACAGAAAATTTTAGCCCGCGCGAACGAAGCCGCGGGCGGAGAGTTAGTTATTTTTTGAAGGTTTTTAAGAATTCATTAAGCGTTTTCATCGTCTTAACCTATAGATATTGGGGAAATGCATTTTTATATTCTTGACGTATACGTTAAAGTATAAAAAGGCATGTCCGCAACTCAAAATCTCATATTGTCACGTGGTATGACACATTTACGACTTTAGAAGCGTATATCTCAAAAAATATTTATTTTAGCAAAAACGCATTTAGAAACCTCTATTTTATTTTCAAAGACCTATCCAATGATATCTCATTTAATGATGTATTACCGAATTTATTTTTTTACCCTCCGATTACATGTATGGAGAGTCACCCTTAAAAATATTTTTTTCAAATAAAATGTAGCCTATAAGTTGAACCTAATATTGGTTTATCAGCATGTGAAACTTTATCAAAATCTACCCAGTAGTTATTACGTGATTGACGAACATACAAACAGATAAACAGACAAACAGACAAACAGAAAAAAAAAATTCTAACCATGGTTTTGGTATCTATGGAACATACATATTACATACCAATCACTCTTTTTGAAAAATATTCAATGTACAGAAATGGTTCGGTTACTCTTTTATTATATGTATAGATTCAACATTTTTAAAGTGTTTATCTTTGCCGGAAATTCTTTCAAAATGTTCTATTTATTTTCTCAAGAATTCTCTTTAATTTTCACCTTCCAGAAGAGTCGAGACTCTTCAAGAACATACTACGAACGAATCGTGCAACATTCAAGAAGTACAAGCTGTATGGACTGTTCTGTGTGGACGCCAGGTTACCGGTACAGCTGCTGCAGACGTTCACCATTTACGTGATGGTGCTTTTGCAATTTGCTTCGGAGCACAAGACGAAATATTAAATAGTCTTAAGGAGAGGATAGTGAGAAAGGCAGTAACTTTGTAAACGTCTCTTTCATACATATTTTTTGAATTTTTGAATTCTTTTTGGGGGGATTTTGCAAAATTGAAAATGTGTCCCCTATTGAATACATTTTTTTTCTTATATTCTAAAATAAATAAAAATAACGCTGAATGTTCTAAATTATAATCAATCCTTAACAGAAACTGCTAAGGCCAGAATGTTAATAAAAAAACCTACGCTATAATTATGACCAGACCAAAATAGTGACGCCACGGAGACTCATTCCAACTACACTCTGCTATAATGTGATATTATGCATCTTTCACGACCCCACACTCGCCACAGTTAGGCGTATCAGTTTTGCGCATCATGAAAACAAAGCTATTCAGCGGAATATGTCCAAAACGGAGTCATCCCCTTCACATTAAACGATTCGTACATAATGTATAAAAAACAAAAGACTGTATTGTGCACTAAAAAAACAGTAAAGTAACGGGCAAACAGGTGGTCTCATCACTAAAACAGAGATCTGCGAGACTCTCGTGGGTAATGAAAGGAACAAAAAGGGAAGATATGTTGAGGTAGGCGGTGCAAGACCTCAAAAATAGACAGAAAATATTGTTTAGGTAAATTCTGGAAAAGAACGAAACGTATGCTTTTAGTTTATAACAATATTATAACAATGTTTCGGGGACCAAGAGGTAGTTTCATATTGTTGCTCGTCGCCACACCATTTCTACGCGTGGATGTCGTAAGCGGCGATAAAAAGTAATTTCCCACTCTTTTATTGCTGATGATGTTACTTATGCAGCAGAATTAGACTCAGTCGACTCTTACGACACCCACGGGTAGAAAAGGGGGGACACGTTTATTTTAACCCGTCGCAACACGGGAGCGTTAATTTTCGAAGAAAAGTGATTGATAGTAAAATAAATATTGATTTATTTAATTTCTATAATTTAATGTTACATGAATAACATACAAACAATAAACTCTTCAGCTTTATATTATTAGTCTAAACGATGCTTCTTAATTTGTTAATTAGAACATTAATTAATACCTATTTTTCACAATAAACGCTAAGCAATTAAGAATGACAAGCCTAATTGATAGTTAAATAAAGGCTATATTTAGTAGTTGACGGTAAGGATCCTATTACATATAGAAACAAAACTAATGACATGTCGTTTAGAGTATCGAGTTTATTTGAGAACTGTAAGAGCCCTCACCCACTAGCGACTTTTTGCAGCGATGCAAACGCGATACAGGCGCGCGTCTGGAAGATGCGTATCAGTAACGCGTTCGCAGCGCGCGCTTTAAAAACTCACGATCGGGTGGGCGGGGGCTCTAAAATCTATAATGCCTGTTATTATAAGAATTGATATTGTCAGAATACTATTAAACTAAAATTTTTCAATAAAAATGAAATTGTTCTTTTTTCGTCCAAGCTCATATGTCAAGACCTTCATAAAATATTGACAAATTAACAATATTATTAATTATATCGCTAGTACACTGCGTGTCCTTATCCCCTTCCCTTCCTTCAAGCCGGTAAGGCATTTGCGACACTTTGATGTTGTAGATTTTCATGGGCTGCGGTCAGTCATTCTACATCAGTTGAACCGCATGCTCCGCTTGCCTATTGTATATAAAATGTCCTTAAAATTGACACTTATATAATTTTTTAAAAAAATTTCTTAAAATCTTGAAATTCCTTCACGAATATCCGCTACTTTGCTTCCCCGTTTACCTCTCAAATCATCATAAATTTCATCCAAAGGCCTTGCTTTAGTCTCTGGTACCCTCACTATCACATACAGAGCAGTCAGTAGGCACATAGCACTAAACACGTAGAACGGTACTTGGACACCAATCGTACTTGCTAAGAGCTTGAAAAAGAACACTTGGAAGAAATCTATGACTGATGCGATGGCCATCGTCGTTGCTAAGACTGTTCCTCGATACTGAAACGAAATTTAGCAATTAATAAAATATTGTTATAGACGCATTATGCTGCACGTTCTCTTATCGCAGTATTTGTATTGAATATACCATTTCTTGCGGAAACGTGAACGCACTTGTGGGACATTTTGTACAGAGAATATTACGATTTATGAAATCAGATGCGTAAGATATGTGGACGCCTAGTTTTAAAGTTACATTGAAAATAGTAAGCATTCTTTGTCTTAAGTTTGATTGACAACCTCGTTTATTATTATTGATGGGTTAATATAATAGCGGACAATACTGAGTACGATCTGGGGAAGACGAGATTTTAATAAGGTGTCGTTGTTTATAATTTTAACTTATTTATTCGATAAAAAACCCTCTGTGTAGTCAAAAAAAAGCAAATTGAAATAATAAGTTTCACTTTCCTTTTTTCGACTTATAATTTATTTATAGTGAATAAAAAATTTTCGCCAAAAAAATAAATAATTATAAAATTTTTTGAAAGTCGATTAAAAATAAAATTTCATCTAAGTACTTTACAGACATAAATTAATAACACACAAGTACCTTAAAAGAAAATATTTCCCCCGTAATCACAGTACCCAAGGGTAGTAATCCAGCTGAGTCACAGAATATACAAATGCATAGAGTCGTCACTGGGATCCAGGGAGGTGCGTGGATATCGTAGCTCTTTAGCACGAACCAGGATGCTAGGGAGGTCATGCTTAGGCCTGATATGAGGCACGTTATGAAAAGGAGTGGCTGGAAGATAAAATACATGAGGGTTTATATGGTTAACGAATAAATTATTGTTATTGCAGTATTAATAATAGAATAGAATAGAATAGAAAATATTTTTATTCATGTAAACTTTTTACAAAGTACTTATGAATAGTCATTTTTTTTAAATTTACCACCGGTTCGGAAAGTCGATTCTATCGAGAAGATACCGGCAAGAAACTCGATAGTTACTCTTTTCAACAGCCACTTTGGTTACATCGCATCGTTATAATAAAATATATAAAATAAAATATATGATATGATATAATAAAATATATAAAATAGCCCGTGTGGCGACGGGTTAAAATACGTGTGTCGCCACCTATTTTCTACCCTTGGGTGTCATAAGAGGCGACTTCAGCTGCATGACATATTGTTACGTACTGTGTTACGGACGGTGCCCCACTCACCGCCTGAAGGTCTGTTTTCTCATAGACGAGAGGATAAGGTTAAGGTATTTCTATTAGCTGACGCCGGTGCATAAGCTGAGTGGACTCCTCGTTTATTTCTGCACTACTGCACAGTCGTGACACATGCATAATGCTTATTACGTTTCTCAAGATGTATGATCAGTTTGATTTGTTTTCTTCTGTGTTATGGTAGAGATAAATAAATTATTATTTTATTCTTTCTTTTCTTTCAATCTTAACTTGAATATATTTTAGATATTAAAGCGATAGTTTTATTAGGTACTAGCTTTCCGCCCGCGGCTTCGCACGCGTGGGCTACTAATTTCTGTATTTTGTGGAGGCGCAAAACAAAAGTCTAAAAAAATGACCGTCACAGGACCGCTGATATATGCGCATGTCAATAGGTTTTTTTTTATAATTTTCTATGGAAATAGATGTAACAAAAATCTCACAGTACGCTCGCCTCTTCGAAATACAGAAAATTGTAGCCCATGCGAGCGAAGCCGCGGGTGGAGAGTCACTTATTTTTTGAAAGTTTTTGATAACTTATTGAGTGTTTTTAGTGTCTTAATCTATACGTTAAGATTATAAAAAGCCATATCCGCAACTCAACCAAAATCTCATATTGTCACGTGGTATGACATTTTCACGACTTTAGAAGCGTTTATCTCAAAAAATATTTTTTCTAGAAAAAAAACGTATTTACAAACCTGTATTTCATTTTCAAATACCTATCCAATAATACCTCATTTAATAGTGTATTCGAGAACTTACTTTTCTACCCTCCGATTACATGTATGGAGAGCCACCCTTAAAAATATTTTTTTCAAATAAAATGTAGCCTATAAGTTGCACCTAATATTGATCTATCGGTATGTGAAATTTTATCCAAAATCTGCTCAGTGGTTATTACGTGATTGACGCACATACAAACAGATAAACAGACAAACAGACAAACAGACAAACAGACAAACAGACAAACAGACAAACAGACAAACAGACAAACAGACAAACCGACAAGCAGAAAAAAAATTCTAACCATGGTTTTGGTATCTATAGAACATACATATTGCATACCCATTACTCTTTTTGAAAAATATTCAATGTACAGAAATGGTTCGGTTACTGTTTTATTATATGTATAGATTGTGTTTAATTGTTATTTTACCATTTAAAACGTATTAAAATTATGCAACTTACTCTTCTCCCCGACTTATCCACAATACCAGAAGCTAGTATAGACCCCAAGCACTGTACACCTCCCAACAACATGGCCTGTTCATTTGCGTTCAGCAACAGCGTGGTCCCTGATGCTGCTTCCTGGAAGATGTGACCAGCGAAGTTGATCACTGGCACCGCCCCGCAGAACTCCCTGGCAAGCGTCGCCATTAAGGCTATCTGGAAGGCTTTGGTCAGGATCTTGTCGGACACTAAAAAGGGCAGATGTACATTGGTCTTATTGTACGTATAATACGTACGTTAATACTAGAAAATTTCAAAACGTTTAAGCTTCGCTATGATTCTAAGGACGCTACGATATTAAACGAAAACCTTAAGAAACATTGGTTGTAAAAGATTTATTTATTGTTACTGTGATATATCTAAAGCTATTAATACATTGGATACTAACTGTGCCCCGCGGTTCCACCTGCGTTTTATATATTTCCCGTTTCCGTGGAATTTCTAAAACTATGTTCAGTGGTTTAGGCGTATAAAAGAAACAGACAGTGTGTCATTCGCATGTTTAATATTAAGAAGGACCTAATAATTTCGTTTGTTGAATTATTAAACTGGTGTTTTACTTCATAGCTGTGACCCGTGGTTTTACCCGCATATATCTTTCTAGGTTTTCTTATCTACGTTTCCCCCGATCCATCCAGCGGATTGGACTGTGCGTTAATAAATCACTTTTTTGATTTGAGTTTTATATATACATAGATAGATTGAAATTGGAACATAAATTTTTACTTACAGATTGTCTTCAATAACGACTCTTTATTAATTTCATCTTGCTTCTGTTCCATCATGATCACTTCAATCTCTTGCGTTATAGCAGCATCTGCTATTGACTTCCTTCGCAGCCAAAGTAGTACTTTTTGAGCTTCCTTTAACATATAATAATACTTTATTTACAATTAATAATAATAAATAAATATTCAGGGACATTTAACACTACGTCCCAAACTAAGAAAACATACTTTTTTTGTAAATACATACATGCTATAGTTAGAAAAACACCCAGACAGTAGAGATTTACAATGTTTTCGGCGCCATAGACCATTGTCTCACCCACATCGCCAATCGGGTCGTCAGAACAACCACATGGTATTTTTCGCACACAATATTGAAGGACTCTGGCGACCAATGCCTTTTCCTGTGCCATTTACGAACTATTAACCATTTCCTTTCTACGTTGTCGTTTCTTTAAGAAATGAACCTAACGCAATGGTTTTTATGAATTTCTTGTTCTCATTTTGTGGATTTATGTGTTTTTATTAATTAATTTACAACAGGTAACTGACAAATAAATTTTACACATCCATAGCATATAATTACCATATATCTCGTATACAATAAATACGTTACAGGATAACATACATACAATATAATAGCATAAATATCATCACTAAACAAAAGCACTACATATAAGACTCACAGCACGGGCGGTGTCATTTTTTATATAATTAATAGTATAATTAGCACAATAGACCATTGCTGAACGACCCGATTGGCGTAGTGGTTCAGCAATGGTCTATTGCGCCGGGGGGTGTGGGTTCGATCCTCACGAGCAGAAACGTATGATGTGATGAAGATTGTAATTTTCTACTGTCTGGGTGTTAATTTATCTATAGTATGTATTTATTTACAAAAAAAAGTATGTTTAAGTATGTCTATCAGTTATCTAGTATCCATAGTACAAGCTTTGCTTAGTTTGGGACGAGATGGCGCTGTGTTAAATGTCCAGGAATATTATAATATTATTATTATAATTTTACTCAAAGATATATTTGTTTGATCATATGTTCTTACCTCAACTTTTCCAGTCTTCACAAGGTATGAAGGCGAATCTGGTAGAGCGAAACATAGCAACAACGCAACTAGGGCTATAGACAAACAAACCAGGAGTATCACACGGTAGCTGAGTAGATCACCGATAATATACCCGAATACGCTTCCAGCAGAAAAGTGTACTGTGACCTGAGAAAACAAGTGATCATTGACATTTTTATATCACGTAATATGATATAATCAGTCGATGCGGAGGAAAAGGAACTCATTTATAAGCATATTTTTAGTCCTAATCTTCCTTGATATAAAAGAGATTTTAAAGCAATATGTATATTCGAATTCAAAAATAAAAGCTATCCAATGTCCTTTCTGGGGTTTTAAACAATCTCTATAGAAAATTTTGTCCAAATCGGTTGAGTGGTTTAAGCGTGAAGAAGAGACAGATATACAGAGTTACTTTCGCATTTTAGGGAAGTAAAGATAAGGATGGATAGACGTACCAAGCAACCCAACACTCCTCTAACACTGTTTTCACTGGTCTCCTTAATGTACACGGGGCAGGTAACGAAGGTGCAGGCCATCATCACGCCGACAAGGCACCGTGCAGTGATGAACGCCCAGAAGTTTGTGGAGCACAGTTTGAGGATCCATATTCCCTGCAAATTAGATTAAGATGTTGTTACACTAGCTGTTCCCCGTCCAACACCTAAATATAGCCTATGTTCATCAAGGACAATGAAACAATTCAAAGGTAAAATAATTTTTCAAATCGGCCCAGTAGTTTCGGAGCCTATTCAATTCACACGAACAAAAAATCAAATCTTTCTTCTTTTATTCCGGCTTTTGGTGCACGGAAAAATTTAAATGAGTTCATGATTGCATCATTGTATGATATATTATATATAATATGAATATAAATACATTACTAAAGCCCATTCGCTCACGGCTTGAAAAGATCTAGGTTGTAAATGGTAGGTTCAGACAACAGCAGGTAGGACACTCAAATTCTTAGTTGTATTTATAAGGAATGAGCCGTCCGCGAGGTGGAATGCCACAAAGGGATGCGTATAGTCAGTGCGTCTGCTGATATGTGATATATGTGTGTGTATGCAGATATGTGATCAAATCAATGTTCACATGTGTCGCACGGACAATTTATTCTAATGTTACATATTGAAATACATGTCTGGTGCCTGGGCACGCATAGCCTCCAAAGAGATGACCACTTCTTTGAATATATACTTACACATCCCATAGAAGTAGAAAAAATAAGTGTTATCTTTCTACCAAAGCGGTCGCCCATGAAAGCCAGCAGATAATAGCAGGGTACTGATGCTAAGTAAGGAACAGACGCCATCCAGGATATCTGGGAAATATTCAGATTTAGTTATTCGTAAAGAAAATAGATAAGGCAAAGAAGTAAAAACCGTAGATTTTTCAGGAACAAGAGATTGTAGATAAGTTTACGTAATTTATATCAAAACGCGATAGAGTACAAGGAAATATATAAAATTAGACATATTATAGCTATTTGGCAACTTGGGACACAACCAGATTAAATATTTAGATGCTAGCTGTGTTCTGTGGTTTTATCGGCGTATATTCCCGTTCTTGTGGGATTTCTAGGATAAAACTATACTATTTCCTTTCTCGGGTTTCACTCAATTCTTGTACAATTTCATCCAAATCAATTCAGTGGTTAAAGCGCTAAGAAGAAACACACTGATAGAAATAGTTTTTTTTTTCATACTGCAATAAAGAAACGTTTGACCATAGTTTCACCTGGTGGAAAGTAATAACATGGTCAAGGATGGAACACGCTTCTCTATGTAATGCCTATTCACTTAGACCTTAAATTTTAGCAGATCATATTTATAATACTTGTTACTTTCACATTTATAATATTGCAAGCAATGCTATCAAATAACTATAGATATGTTACTAGCTAATTTTGAGATTTCAACCGGATTCATTTTGTATCCGGACTCCCTTGGTTACGTAACGATTGTTGACAGAACGACAGAACGAACTTGTTTACGACAGAAAGTTTTAATGTGTGTTTAGAATATGTACAAACCATTCTGCAAATAAAAATATAAAGGAAAAGTATTATATAATAGATAGGTAAGAACTCGAAAATAAAGAGTTTTAAGTTCAACTATGAAGTGATTGTCAAAAGACGACATTGTCATTGATGGTGGCATTTTTTCACGGTAGTCTTGGGTATAACATATCTATACTTTTAATATATCATTCATTGTATAATATTTGTAAAATAAATTTTATTGGCATACCTCAACGTCTGGTAGGGGTTCTCCTCTCGGTGAATTTTCTGACTGCAGTAGAAGGCCCATGGGGGACATCCATCCTAAAGAGGTTCCGTAGCTGAAGACGGGCAGACATACTGTAATTATAGAAATGATAGATTGAACATAACACTACTTAATTTGGACTACTAAAAATAACTTCCCCTCCAAACAGTATTCTTCCTTCATTATTATTATTTCCATAATTAGTTCATGTTGTTATAACACCAATTTATTTTTATTTCTTAAATTAGCTTGTTAGTTAACTTCATAGCTTGAATAATCAATGATATTTCGAAATATTTCTTTAAATACATCCTAGTGTTATACGATCTTATGCTATATGTATAAAGCAAAGACGAGTTTGTTACAACACTTATAACTAGAGATCTGCTGGACGATTTTATCGTTGGACATTATCAAAAGCGAATATATGTTTTGCGCTGCGCTAAACACTGCGCGCGCCTCTACAAAATAAAACGAAACTTTTAGTCCCCTAGAAGCTCGTAAAGAATAAAATACGTTGATTTTAAATACGCTTTATTTTACATAGTTATACATAATTATTTATTACCCCATGTTTAAATAAGGTAGTTTGCGTTTATAATCCATTTTGTTCAATGCCCCGAACTACATAATTAATAATAACAAGATGATCATTCTGTTTTAAGACTTAAGTAATATACGGGGTGTAGACCAATGATTATCTATGGAATGTTATCTATACGGATACACGTGTATTTTACTAGTAACGATCACGTATGTAAAACAACTATTGCGTTAAAAATATTTAACACAGTAGTAAAACGTTGCTTTTAATTTATTTAATCAAGGTTATTGAACTGAAGTTCAATAATTTAAACTTGTAATATATGCTGGAGAGAAATAGCACACCGAGTAAGTTCTTTTTTATAATTTTAAATTAGGAATTGTAACTACACTCATATTTATAACTAGCTTTCCGCCCGCGGCTTCGCACGCGTGGGCTGCTAATTTCTGTATTTTGTAGAGGCGCACAACAAAAGTCTAAAATAATTACGGTCGCATGACCGCTCATATATACGCATGTCTATAGTTGTTTTTATAATTTTCTATAAAAATAGGTTTGACCAAAATCTGACAGTACGCGAACGAAAAAAAGTATAAAAAGGCATGTCCGCAACTCAACCAAACTATTATTAAACTATATTGTCACGTGGTATGACATTTTCAGGACTTTGGAAGCGTATATCTCAAAAAATATTTATTTTAGCAGA
>LQNK01002283.1:186615-198720 GCA_001586405.1 Phoebis sennae | reverse complement strand
TTTGTAGCAAATATAATTGTTTAAAGTCAAACTTGTTTTTCTCATTTTATTTTGAGCCTGTAGTGTCCCACTGCTGCGCAAAGGCCTCCCATCCCCTCTTTCATTCTTTCCTGTTTCGGGCTATAGTCGTCCAATGTTTTTGGTACGAGTCAAGTTCGTCCTGCCATCCCCTTTTAGGCTTGCCACGATGCCGTTGTGTCTTGTTGGGATCAAAACACAACATTATTTCATTATATAAATTTCATTTGTGGGCAAGTTTACACAAAATGATTTCAATGGAAATAATTTACACTGTTATAGCTGACGTTAGGTAATCAATTTCACACTGCTCTTTCATATAAAGAAAACCATGAATAAACTGTTATTGCTATAGTTATTATAAAACGTTTTATGTAGCACATACATACATTTTGTAATACTAATTCCATATTTTCCTAACTTTTTTTTTAATATTTGGTTTTTTATTTGGATTTTTCTATCATTTAACTTAAATAAAACAAAAACATGTGTGTGATATCATCGAAAATATTTATTCATTTGAAAGATCGCAACCGAAATCACCAACACACAACGATCGAGTTAAATAATAATGTATTATAAACCACGTCTAAAATTCTTTAAAATTTATTTTATTTAAAATAAAGCAAATAAAAATTTTTGTTTGTTTGTAATTATTCTCTTATTTAATTATTTGAATACAATTCATTAAAATAAAACAACAGCAAAATTGACAATAATTTTATTACACATGTTATATTTACAATTACAATTTAAAATGTTCTTATTAATTTTCATTCCCTGTAATTAAAATATTTAAAGAACAATTATTCTACTTAAAATTAAACACTATGTCTAAATGAATGAATTAATTATTAACAAAAATATGTATCATCTTTCACACTCACACCACATAAAAAAGATAGAAAAGCGTTGTAGGCATAATATAAAAGTACAAAGTGTATTCCGTAAGAACTCTATATAGAATTCACAGTGAAATCACTCACGCACAAACATTGAAATCATATTCAATTGTAAGCTCTTAAAATGAAGGCAGAAATGGACAAAATGATATTTATTCAATATAAGCTTAAATTTACACCCATATTCACAAATAGTTTTAGTAGCAACAGTATGGGACATGTCTAAATAAGCCTTCAATTAAAAAACAATAACACTTAATGTGACCGTAATTCAGGTATTGTTTCTGAAGAGGTTTATGGAGCCCTGTGCGTCCTGTTCACTATAATATATCATAGCATTGTTTTTAAATATGGGTGGTAGTATTTTGACGTCAGTTGTTACATTTATAATCTAACATGTAAGTATTAACGAGGACTTTTTATAAGTGAAAAATTTTTAATGCATAAAAGGAATAAAACAGGATAAAGAAAGAATAATATTACGTGAATTTAAAGTGATAATGAAGTTGAGATGAGTTTACAGAATGTCTATCTATTTATTGAAGAAGAACTATTAAATTACATGTTGGAGATAGGAACTTGGAGTAACTAACAAATCTACGTCTATTATATTAAAATCATCATATATGGTTTTATATTGTTAAATATCTGCTTTGGTATATTGTTAATGTAAACATAAAATCAATCAAGAACTAATATCTTTGGCAAAAATTACCTTTTCCATACTTATTCAATTAAAAGGCACCTATTGATGTACATTGTTACGTCTTTAACAATTATTTTATCTAGAGTTTCAATATCAGTCATCCATTTAACTACACATAATTATTCTACATCCTTTTTCCCCATATTTCGTTCTTTTTTCGGCCTTAAATCGTCGTATATATCCTGTAAAGGTCTATTTCTAGTTTCAGGGACACTTATTAAGACGTATAAAACTGTTAACAGGCACATGGCACCAAAGAAATAAAACGCGGCGTAAACTCCTATTGATTTGGCTAAAGGCTTGAAAAAGAGCAATTGGAAGAAATCAGCTATCGAAGCAATGGCCATCGTGGTTGCTAGCACTGATCCTCGGTACTGCAAAAGAATTGAAATTAGTTATTAATTTAGATGCAATTTTGGTATTTAATAATATTGAGACATATCCTGAAACAGATACAATACTAACTTAATTTACAAATCTTTTTAAGTTATTTATTTAAAAAAATATTAGCTACTTGTTCATTGATTCCGATGTAAATATGTTGAATAGTAATCTGATTAACGTACATTACATTGACTAGGCAATTTTGTACATAGCTCGCTGTGCCCCATGGTTTCACCCGCGTATTTCTGTTTTCCATATTGCAGTGGGATTTGATCAAAATCCTTTCTTAGCGGATGCGTACGTCATAACATCTGCCTGCATGCCAAATTTCAGCCCAATCCGTCCACCGGTTTGGGCTGTGCGTTGATAGATCACTAAGTCAGCCAGTCACCTTTGAGTTTTCTATATAACACTCGATAATTTAGATATAAAGCAGCCAGTACATTTATTATAGTTGCTACTCACCTTAGAAGAGAATATTTCTCTCGTATTGACCACAGATATAGGCATAAAATCAGCAGCATCAGAAGATACATAAACACAGTGTGTCGACGGGAAGCTAGGCGGAGGGGACAACGTTGTATTCCCTGATGGGGAACCACGGGCTAGCAAATGCTGATATTGGGATGCTTCTCACCTTATAAGAGAATATTTCTCCCGTAATGACCACAGATATGGGCATGAGTCCAGCTGCGTCGCAGAAAATGCATAAGCACAGGGTGACGACCGGAATCCAGGCGGAGGTGATGATGTTGTAGTCCCTGATGAGGAACCAGGAGGCGAGAAGGCACATACTGAGGCCAGATATGAGACAGGTAATAAGCATGAGCCACTGAAAAAATATTATCCTTTATTATACTTCCACCTATTGCAGATAGTTTAGTATTTGAAGAATAATTGAAAAAAAAATAAAAACCCATTAAGTTTGTATGAGTTTCAGATGTACAATGTAAGTATTACTATATTGAATTGGGGTGTTATAAATTATCATAATATAAATATGAGGAATGAATAGTGATGAAAAATAAACTTAAGGTGTAAAAAATTAAAAATTACAAGATATTTAAGAATGAAAGATAAAAATTAATAAATAAATAAAATGAATATTCAACTATTTTACTTACTTACTAACTGCGGTGGCGCTGAAACCCTAAAGTGGGTTTTGGCCTCCGACACAAGACGTCGCCACAGGTGTCGTTGAAGGACGGTCTCCTCCCAATCTTCGGCCTGGAGCCCTTTGAGGTCTTTTAGTACTTCGTCCTTCCAGCGGTATCGCGGGCGTCCAACTGGCCTTCGTCCTACCGCTTTACCACTGTATACTCTGATTTAGTCGAACTTAATCTTTTTTTTATCTTACCTTCCTTCCACACCTTTCCACTACTGTAGAAGCGAGCAAGGATCCTCCCAGTTGGACTACTCCTAACATCATAGCCTGTTGGTTGGGGCTCAACACCAACCCCGTGCCCTCTTGTGACGCCAGGTGGAAGATGTCTCCAGCGAAGTTCAGAACTGGTACAGCACCACATACTTCTCTTGCTAATGCCGCAACAAGGGCTATTTGGAAAGCCTTGAAGAGGATCTTGTCTGTCACTGAAAAGACAGAATATTAACCAAACTTAGAATGAAGTGAATGAATACAATAAAATGTGAATCACTCACTAATTTTTTCATTTAATTCAGATATTACAATTAATTATTCTTAGATACAGCGAAAATTCAAATTATAAGTAAATCATCATCAAATTCATTAAATTAAAATTGTATAGCCATAAGAATCAAACATACATCTGTGCAACATCTATCCAAATACCTAATCATATTGTAATACTTGTTTATTTTTTATTGTGTTTAAGACAACTATTAATGAAGCCTTACATATGCTTTTCAGCATAAATTGTTTATTTTCATCGTCTTTTTTCTGCTCTTTCATGATCAGTTCCAATTCTTGGTGTATTGCAGTGTCCATTGTACTTTTACACCGGAGCCAAGCTAAAGCCGCAGCTGCTTCCTGAAATAAAAATAAATCAAGTTTGTAATTTCCTTCGTGAATAAAAATAATCTTAAAATGTATTTTTATTAACATAGCAAACGTGAGCAAATGGTGTTTAATTTTTCAGTAAATACAACATATAAGATCATTAGTAATATGATACGTGGATATTGCTTAGTGTAATAAATAGATTGAGAACTTCATTATTAGAATTACAAGAGACATTGATAGGAATATGTGTTCAGTTGTTGAACATGTAAGTGTATTTTTCTTCAATCAAACTCACGAGCAAGCACTTGCACTTGAACATGTAAGTGTATTTTTCTTCAATCAAAGTCACCTCAATCATAGCCGAAATAATATTCCGTCGATTATTATTATTGGTATAATATTTAAGTATTGCATATTATTTTGACAGTTTACGAAAAAAAATATGAAGTTTTAATTAATATATCATACCTCAACTTTACCCTTCTTCACAAGATACGATGGTGACTCTGGCATCGCCAGGAACACCACGATGTGTATGATGGGAAGTGACACGAAGACCCACAAAACGGTGTCGTAGCTGAGCAGGTCACCCACGATGTAAGCGAACAGACTGCCAGTGCCAGAGAATAATGCTCCCTGAAACATATACCAAGAATAATTTAAGAATAGAATTCTACTTTAGCTTCCGTGTAAAGACTGAAGAAGCTTTAGTCACCGTAGGGAAGAAGGCCTTTTATGTTAAGAAATGGTTGTAAAACACTAATATTATATAGAAAATAATAAATCTTTCAGTGATAAAGTTGATTATCTATGTTTGGAAGGTCTACGAAAATTTGTGATTGGATTGAACTGAAGAATGTTGACTTATTTGTTCAAACTTTCAAATGGATGCTAACCAAAACTAAAAGAATTTATATGGCCAATACATATTTTATAATTTACTACAAGCGTTTTGATGTTACGATCTTTACGATCAGACCTTGACATGTTTTATAGAACAATGGCGCAAGATAAAAGAAAGTGGATGTATTTTGCTTCATTGATCGAAATTGACTTTAGATAACGGAATAAGTAAGTCAATTCCTTACCCAACAACCTAGAGCGCCCCTAATGCTGTCCTGACTGATCTCCTTGATGTAAGTGGGGCAGGTGACGCAGGAGCCCGCCATAATGATGCCCACTAGGGTGCGGGCAACGATGAAAGCCCAGATGTTCATGGAACATAGCTTGAGGATCCAGATGCACTGAAAAAGTATTATGAATAGTGATTACAGTGATTAATATGGGCCGTAGATAATTCAATTTTCAATTTTTATCATGAATATAGATGTGTGTTGATTTAATTCAACTACAGAAAAAAAAGTTGCAGTAAAAAAATCAATAAGTTGTCTAGTCTTTCTAACAAAAATAGGAGATTTCGTTTTGTTTAAGACTAACCTTGGCACACAGTTAATAACCAAATGATGTTTACATGTGAGGGCTATTAAATTTCAATTACGAAATGCATCTCCACATTGACCTTCTTTTTAGGAGACCTATTTTTACCTTCTATATTAATATAACCGAGAAAAAAAGGATTATGAAATAATAAATAAGTAATAAATATTCTAAGACACTTAACACTATGAAATCACGACCGCAAATTAAGCAAGGTTCGCTCGCACTGATACATATACTACATACACCCAGACAATAGAAAATTAAAATGACCATCACATTGTAATTTTCTACTCATAGAGATCGAACCCACATTCTCCGGTGCAATAGACAATGTCATCTACTGCGCCAATCAGGTCGTTAAACATAAAGTTCACATTTGCAAGTTATTTATGAAGAGAACATACTGCCCCTGCTGCAGACATAAACAGAAGCGTGGTTTTCCTTCCAAGCCTGTCTCCCATATACGCCATCAGGTAAGTAGCGGGCACACAAGATAAGTATGGTAGTGATGCCATCCAGGATATCTGAAATATTCATTATTATTATATTTTATAGCATCACTCATTAACGTCGTAACGGAAATGGGACCACTGAAAAACAGCGCTGAATGCTTTATTGCATTGCAGCATAAGCTGACTGTTTCACTGATTAATATTTATTTAGAGGTAAGTAGCACAGCCTGTACCCTTCCACGTAGATATACTTTTTTAGTCCTACCGGGGATCGAACCCAGAACCACTCGGTTGTAATGCCAAACCCGCTAACTACTGAACCAATGAGGCGGGTTATTGATCTATAGACCCTAAAATTATGGCGAGCGAAACCGGGCATAAACTAGCATTAAATAATTTTGTAGGTATTTATGTTCATCCATAAGTACTTTGTAAAAAGTTTACATAAATAAAAATATTTTCTATTCCATTCTATAATTGTATTGTTATTGCAGTTTCCATATCAACGCTAATATATTTTTATTACACGTCAATTACTGCATAACGAATACCTTCTGATAATAACACGGTAAAAATATTACGCTCATAAAAATACTGAAAAATGTATTTTATGTTTGAATAATGTTTGTGAATTTTCTGTTATAAAAATCGGCTTTATTGTATTTCTATACTATAATTTAATGTACACACCAAAATAAAATATACAAATGAACACAATAAAGATTAGATATTAAAAGGACAGGCATATATGGCGGCCTTATTGCTATTGAGCCATCTCTTCCAGGCAACAATTTTTCTTGATGAGTTTTATAGGCGAGTTTAAAACGAATATATGTACTTCCTAATTCCTACTTATATGATAAATGTCATAATTTGAATGTTTGGATATTTGTGTGTCAACAACACAACTAATGGAATTTGATGAAATTCTGTATACAGATAGGCTTTTAGCTGGATTAGGTTATATTACAATATTATATCTTTAATTACACTTTAGATACATAGAATTTGATACGAGTGAAGCCTCGGGCAGACACTAGTTTATAATAATAGTAGGGTTTACCTCTCCATCGGTCAGGGGCATTCCTTTCGGCGAATCTTTGGATTGTAAGAGTAATGTCATAGGCGACATCCATCCTATACTCGTTCCGTAGGTGAAGATGGGCAGACAAACTGAAATTATTAACTTTTATGAGCGTACTGTGTATAGACGTTGATGTACATAAATATAGATAATATTCTCGGATATTTAGCTAGGACTAGTCCCAAACTAAGCAAAGCTTGTACTATGAAAATGAAAATGAAAATGAAAATGAAATGAAATGAAATGAAAATGAAATGAAATGAAAAATGAAAATACTCTTTATTGCACACACCAAGAGAAAAAAGTAAAAGTAATAGGCATTTATTAAAATACATTCTCTAATGAAAATGTAAAAATGTACTATGGAAACTAGATGGCTGATAGACATTCATAAACACACATTTTTTTTTGGAAATTTATACATACAAATAAATTAACAACCAGACAGTAGAAAATTACAATGTTCATCACATAATTTTCTACTTGTGGAGATCGAACCCACACCCCCGGCGAAATAGAACGTTGCTACATGCACTGTGCCAGTAGGGTAAAATAATGAATGTACAATAGTTTTCTACAATTGTGTAACAAGCAAGATATAATGTTATTGTTACATTTTTCAATGTCACGTTTTATAATAAAATCTTTTTATATTACACCAACTTCTGTTCTCTAGCATAATGTGACACCTTTAATATAGCCTATGTTACTCGTGGATAATGTAGCTTTCGAATGGTGAAATTTTTTAATATCGGTCCAGTAGTTTTTGAGCCTAATCATTACAAACAAACAAAGTTTTCCTTTGTATACTCATAACTACTTGAGGAAAAATAAAATAAAAATTCAATCTAACTTATTTTTTAAATTATAAAAAAAAATTGATTTGCTTCAAAAAATTTCACCTACTAAGACATTTTTTGTTACCATGTCCACAATTTTAGTAATATTTCTAACTTTTCTTTTGTATTGAAAACTTAAGTAGCACTGCTATCCACCACAATTATTTAAATTCCCAGAATGGATGTAGTTTTTACATAAAAAGCAATTGAAATTGTATTTTTCTCTAAAATTTCGAAAGATTTTTACTTTCAGTCAACTTTGATTCATTGTGGTGTAAAAAAAAGGTATAGTCACCACTATGGTAAGTCTTATCAAAAGTTGGCGCATCTATTCAAGATTATAAAATGGTAAAATACTTTTATAAAACTAGCAATAAAAATCGTACAGGTCTATGCAAGAGTAAAGCAAGAGCAAAAAGTTGAAAACGACTTTTACTAATCAACTTTTTCTATGAGGCCAAAACAGTAATTGTTCTTTAAAAGAGGTCGAACGAATTAAACCAAACAATTTTACATTTATTTTGTTGCATTATTAACATTAAAGTAAATGTAAAATTGCTTGCCACCGGCATTAATACAAGCACGAAATCGGCTTAAAAAAGATCGATTTATTTGTCGTGCATATCTTTTATCATTGATTTGATTTCAGATGGTAGACCACCCTCTGAAAACGCTCGATGCACATTAATAAATACTCGGGTATCTTTCAGCGTTTGGGTACCTTTCTTGATACAAATTGCTGGCAACGTAATCATTGCATAGAGTTACTCCATAAATGAGATGCATAATAACGTATTACACCGATGTGTAGGGTACCGGCATGCTAAACGGTTCAAAATATGCAAAAAGCCCAGTTCACACAAGCAGAGTTCAAGATAATACCAAGTACAGTTCAGTATGCAGATCGCTTAATCCAGTCCAAAAATCAAAGCCAAAAATACGAAACTTTGCACAATAAATAAAGGATTATAGCGTACTGATTTGAAAACAGTAATTAATCTTTTGTAATTTAGGAATTTCTCAGTAAAAAGTATTAATGTTAACAATTTATGAAGATTGATTCTTCTCGTTAAAAATAGTTAGAATGGTTGTCCTGGCTGATTTCCTATGTTATTTTACCATTTTATAATCTTGAATAGATGCGCCAACTTTTGATAAGACTTGTCACTATACATTTTTTTTACACCACAATGAATCAAAGTTGACTGAAAGTAAAAATCTTTCCAAATTTTAGAGAAAAATACAATTTCAATTGCTTTTTATGTAAAAACTACATGCATTCTGGGTATTTAAATGATTGTGGTGGATAGCAGTGCTACTTAAGTTTCCAATACAAAAGAAAAGTTAGAAATATTAGTAAAATTGTGGACATGGTAACAAAAAATGTCTTAGTAGGTGAATTTTTTGAAGCAAATCAATTTTTTTTATAATTTAATTAAAAAATAAGTTAGATTGAATTTTTATTTTATTTTTCCTCAAGTAGTTATGAGTAGGCCCACCACCTGGTACCGTATTATCGTTAAATTTTGGGACACGTTGTATATTACATTATGCTAGGGGACATACAATATTTGCTACTCGGATCAGCTATAGTACTCGTTTAGAGCATAAAATATTATAAATACTTACTCAAAACAGCGCATATTATTTGATTAACTTTGCTTCCGTCCCCGAAGAAACTAAGTCTTTTCATGCCGATATTAAACCTGTAAAAAACAAGTTGACATCGTAATCAAAACTTTGTATTGATACATCTTAGTTAGTCCAATTAGTATCTTATTTTTTTTGGAATCTAAGAATGTAGCAAAACAAAGGAATTCAAATAAGCATGATGTAATTATATTTCAACTAATAAAATATGTTAATGAATGTGCATCTATAGGCCTATTAAAAATGTTCATAGCATTTTTTTCGGAATACTCACAACCCACAAAGAAGGGACAGTTGCCAAGTCGAACGAAAAGTAGAGACAGCCTTCCAAATCGGTGGTAATTAAAAATATATATGACTTTCTAAAAGCGAAAGAGTTCAATTTGAATTTTTATGGAAAATAAACGTTTCGACTTTGACTTTGACTTTAAAGTAAATATAATATAATTTTCACCTGGTTATAAAAAGGGTGGAGATCGAGCTTATTGGGATCTTGAATAAAAACACTTCACAAAGTTCCACTATTTATTTTTTACACAATATTTATTTTAACTATTTTTTAAACAAAATAAAGACCGGTATAAGGGATCTTTTACAAATAAATCAAGTTCTTATCACTGAAGAAACATAGAATTCACTCGAATTTAAACAAAACCTTGTACTAAGATTGTAAACAGACCTTTTTGATAAATATACTAACACTTTTTTATTTTAACCTTAAATTATTAATGAAAATGGAGCATGTGTACGTGTGTTCACACTCAATGTAAAACATTGAAATGACGGTATTGCTAGCCCTCCACATATACGCATCGCATAAGACGAATAGTAAATTGGTAGTATTCTTTGTATAGAATGTCAAACAAGTGTGTCTTCAAGCGCATTTTCAGTAGAAATGCAGCCGATGCGTAAGATATGTGAACACCAAGCCTAAAAGTCACTTTTAAAATATTACTTTCTTGTGTTGATTTTTACGTACTTTTCATATGGAAAAAAATCTCTAACACCTGACCCGCGGCCACCTTTGAAAAAAAGTGCACAATATGGTTATTATGGTGTATCTGACAAACTATTGGCCTTTCAAGAAATTTATAAAAGAAAATTTATAGCAAATTGATTTCTACTGTCACAGTTTATTTCTTAGTTTGAAAGCAAGCAGAGCTTTCATCCCCCATCTGGAACGTTAGGCATGAAGAAGAGGCGAATAGACAGACATACACTGAGGATTAAAGTTAATAAGGATACATTTTATCCTAATCCATTTGATTATAGTGAAAATATAATCTCAAGGAATATTTTCAGTTAAAACCTATAAGTATCTAGTGTTTACGTAACGATGACGGGCTGAGGTTTTATTTGTATCTAGTACCTTTATATAACGCACGTTATAATGAATTACTGTTGTAGTAAGTATAATTATACTTATTAAGCCTTATCATCTAGACAAAATAATAATCCCAAGTAAACTCTTAGCAGCTAAAAATAAATATGAATGTTTTCTTTGATCAAAAGATCGACTTATTTTAAGACTTCATAAGCAGATTTATATGTAAAGAAAAAGAGATATTGCACAGAAAAAAGGCTAATTAAAGAAATCCTTAATACTTTTTCTGCAATAGTTTGACAGTACACAAAGCAGCCGCGGGACATGGGTTGCAACCCCACAAAGTTGGATTTAACTTTACACTTAACCTTCCTTTGTATTAAAAATAAATTTTTGTACTGTAATGCACGCTAACCCTAAAAATATTAATATTTCATTTCACGCGGTTTTTACCTATATTTGCCGTTCCTGTGATATTTCCGGGATTGAAAGTATGCTATTTTCTTGGGTTCTAAACTATATTGGTACTAAAGTAAGGCAATTTAAGTGTTTAAGACATAAAAAAGAGACAGACATAGCAAGTGTTTTTAAGTTTTTATTAATTCGTCCCGAAATCGGTAAAGACGAAGGATTTTGGTCTCAAGCAACACATAATTTTTGGACTATTTATGATTCTTTTCAAGATCAACTGTTAACACTCTACTTACATCTTGCATTATCATAATTTACATGATCAGTATAGGAATTTAAAAAGGACGTAGGCCATTGAATGACACTAATAAGATAACGACATTAAACAGCTCATTGTCGTCACTTTATCAGTGTCCCGTCTTGTGATGCAATCCATCTATACGTACAATAAAACAGTAGCCAGACCATTTCTGAGCATTCAACATTAAAAAGTGTAATCGGTGTGTTTTGTGAATGTTTTATATATCCAAAAACAATCGTTATATACTTTTTCTTGTCTGTTTTACTGTCTCTCTGTTTGTCAATAGTAAATCACGTAGAAATCACTCGATGATCATGGAAAACCATTATTAAGTTCGACTTATAGGCTACATTTTATTTAAAATATATACAGTTTATATTATCTATGCTAATATTATAAAAAGGAAAGATTTGTTTGATCAGCTAGTATTTATATTTTTTATGATAAAACTTACTGTTTCAAAAATCGTGTTTTTAAAATCGCGAGAAGCCTTTGATCGCTAGTTTTTTTTTGTTACAATAGCAAAACGGATGAAATGTTATTAAACATATATATATTTTTTGAAAAATTTTACTAATTTTATGCGCTGTGCAAATTTATGTATATTTAAATG
>LQNK01002283.1:162207-184159 GCA_001586405.1 Phoebis sennae | reverse complement strand
GGGGAAACGGAGCACTAGTTTCGCCTGATGTTATGTGACTGATCGCAACCCATGAACATCTACAACATGAAGTATCGCAGATGTTTTGCCAAGGAGGGGATAGCGAGAGGATTAATAATGGGACATTGGGAGAGGAGTATAACCGGATTGGAGAGGAATGGGATGGAAATACAGGACCGCGGGCCTCCGCTCTTTGTGCGGAACACAGTGCAATACTGCTTCACGCCGGTCTTCTGCTTCTGGTAACTGGTTATTACACTGGCCGAATTGTGTAATGCTCGGCTCCCACTCTTTTATTGCTGAAGATGTTGTGCAGCAGAATTTTCCTCTGTCACCTTCTACGACACCCACGGGTAGAAATGGGAAGACGACACACGTATTCTAATCTGTCGAAACATTGGCATAGTTTTAACCATAATAAAACTTAAAATTGTGTAATGCCTGCAACGCGTCAAACTTTTTTTAATTTTTTATTTACATTAATTGAAATTGGATATTATAATGACTGAATTTAAATGTATTGTTAACACGTCGCATAAATAGTTTGCCGAGACGCCTTTATTTATTTATTTATTTATTTATTTATTTGATGTATCAATTACAGTTCAAGTAAACAATACAATAACATTAATGTTACTCTAAATACTGAAATGACCGTAAAAGCAGGCGCATACATCATTTGTTGTTACCATTCAACCTAGCTAGAGATGCATTGACTCATATGAATTATTGTATGTAGCCCTTTTTACATAAATAAATAAATATAAATAAATATTCCTGGACATTTAACACAACGCCATCTAGTCCCAAACTAAGCAAAGCTTGTACTATGGATACTAGATAGCTGATAGACATACTTAAACATACTTTTTTTTTAAATACATACATACTATAGATATATTAACACCCAGACAGTGGAAAATTACAATGTTCATCACATCATAATTTTCACCTGTGGGAATCGAACCCACACCCTCTGGCGCAATAGATACTGAAATATGCACTGCGCCAACCAAGCAGTCAGTCATTGATTTTGCTTCCATAAAATGCATTGTTGAATTTATAAAAAGTATTAATTGAATATTCACTACGTAAGTTGTATGATATGATGTTTGTTTTTCCCGTCTTAGTTCACAATTAAATAGTTTAAAATTAAACAGTCAGATTTTTTGTTTCTATTATAATATCGTTTTTATTCATACACAGAAACTTAATACAAATTGCTATAAAATTTTCAAAGTGCAAGCACCGTCTCAAAACATTAATTCTACCGAAAAGATACCGGCAAAGAATTTGATAGTTACTCTTTTGAAAATAAACTAGTTATATTTCATACTTTTAATTAGTCGATTGACAAAATCGTGTAATTAGATCGTTTGTATAAAGATTATTTTTATAATTGATAGATTGTATTGTGACTTCTTGGTGGAAATGCATTTTAAGTATTGAATTAAAGACTTTTTACACTATTTCCACTATATATTTTAAAAATATTATTTAATTACAACCGGTTTCGAGAATTACTAACTATTACTAAATTCGGACTACCTGATAATGAATTCTGAAATAGTGTAAAAAAGTCTTTAATTCACTACTTAAGATTATTTTTGTTTGTTTGTTAGTCTCCACGGCACATTATGCCTTATTTGCAATAAGTAACTTTTGTTGATAAAATAGGTAATTCTTGTAAATAAAAAATACTCACTTTTAGTTTGATTAGTTATCATGTATTTGAGTTACTATTGTTTGTCTACAAATAGTAATTTAAAAAAACACGTCGTTTCTGTCCTTGATGGGGAATGACGTACACTTTAAAAGAAGTACATAACATAGTGATAATAGATAATAAGTCAGTAGAGTTAAACTCCATTCAAAACGCGCGACTAACGCACACATATATACCATTTACTGATATCATATCTCGGCCTACATCGGAACAGTTTGAAAGAAAAAAAGAAAAAAAAAGTAATTATGTCTACAACAGCACAGAAGAACATTATAGATAACAAAAATTACGCATAGCTAAATAAAAAAAAATAAAATAAAAAATCCGTTTATTGCCTTTATCAATTACAAGTACAATAAAAATACAATCATATCTTAAAAAAAGTAAAAGTCAATGTGGAAAAAGGGCTATATTCCGCATATGTTACGGGCATCTTAAGAGCTAAGATGCTCGCAACGCTGATTTTCAATATACCCCTTTCGGAAATAAATATTTCCCTTTATGAATAAGCGGATAGTGTTATAACAAAAACATGAGGTGGCCACTCTGCTTATGCACCGGCGTCATTGACGGCCGAAGCGTTGATTTAGTTTGAACGCCAGTATCATCCATTTGTGCAAAGCTGGGAATATTCTGTGATGTTTGGTACGAAAGACTAGAATGGTGTGGTTAATACTTAAAGCATTGTTAATAGTCAATTAGCCACTGATACGTGAAGAGACCTACTCTTCACGTATCAATATAGCACAGCCGCTTTAAGGGGTAGCTATAAGTTGTCGTCTAAGTTCTGCCCCCAATTTCCCAATGCGAAATCACTATTTACCTTTGTAAAACAATAAAAACACTTTCTCATCATACATCGAAATCGGTTTCCCCAGGTTGCAGAGTACATTTTTTCTCTACGTTTTGAACCATTGTCAGATACAGTAGCTTCCGCGCGGCTTTGTTTCAGGAAAAGACTGACCTGTCACATATTCTAGTTGACATTTATATAAGACGTTTTATAAGTGTATGCGCAGTCCACATCCGTATCCAAATCGGGTATTTTAACGTAAAATTCATTATTCATGTCAACGATGTTTACAGTGTTTATTATATATTTATAACTCTTTATTGTACGATTTTTACAAAATAATATATAGAAACACTATATACATAAACAGAAAGAAAAAAAGCAGGTTAAACTTTTACAAAAGGCCGGCCTTATTGCTAAAAAGCAATCTTCCAGGCAACCTGGTAGGAAAGGATATTTGAGAAAAATACTTACAGTGTTTTACTAGTGTAATTTTACACATACAAAAAAAGGGCTGCCTTATGTTACCGTTATTTATTTATTTGCTTGAACCTGAGTGCAAAGGAGATCGACACCATTAAAAGTAACATAAAAGTTCTGGCGATAAATGCGTGCAAAATTAATAGTATTATTATTAGTCGATAAGAAATACAATACCTTATCAGTAAATATCAGAAAATAACTACCTGTAATTTTCATATTTATAAAATTCCAAGTTTCACCGCAACATGTTATAACTAAACATTATTGACATTAAGCGATTTTAAACGACTTCATTAAAATACACTTATAATATTTTAGGAGCCAGTTTTGAAAAGTAAGCCAATTAAATAATAAGTAATGCTGAAAAATGTACTTTTTATCAGTGATATTTTATGCAAAAGCGACCTAAAAAGATATACTTTTATAACACAATTTATTAATTAATATACGTGATATAAGAAGTAGATTATCTGTTCGTCCTAAAAAGATTGTAGGATTTGGTTCTATCGTAGTGGCCGAACATTATTATTATTATTTTTATTAGAACAGGCAGGCGAAGCATGCGGTTTACCTGATGTTAAGAGACCGACCGCAGCCCATGAAAATCTAAAACATCAAGGCGTCGCCAGGCATATGCCGGCTTGAAGGAAGGGGTGGGGATAAGAAGATTAATAATTGGTAGTTGAGGTAGAACAGAATGGGAATACAGGCACCGAAATTAGATCAGTGTGAGCTTGGCCCAATGCAATTGGTACAATACTCGGCTTCCACTCTTATATTGCTGAAGATATTATTCAGCAGAATTACTCTCTTCCGCCTTTTACGACACCCATGAGCAGACAAGAGGCGACATATATTCTTATTTGTGGCCATACGGGATATAATTATTAATTATATTATTATAATGATGTTGCTCAAAAATGTTGTTAAATATTGGTCAAACAGAAAATTAAATTTGAATTCCCTACTTACACTATACACCGAACTATTTATTATCATAATTTTTATTGTGTTAATACGTTATGTTCTTATGTTTGGAATAAAACTTTCTTTCTTTCAAAATTTCATCAAATTCCTTTTAGTAGTTGTGACGTGATTGACAAACAATCATCCAAACTGTTATTATATTAGGATTAGATAAAACAATTTTCAGTACATTGGAACTTACATAAAATCTTCAGTAGTCAGTCGTTGTTTTGAACTCACTGGACCATTCATAATAACATAACTCTATAAATGGTTACGTGCGTCCTTCAATTATATTTGAACGAGTTTTTACCCGCGACATCCACCACATGTGTAACATTTAAAGTTAGAACAGACTAGCCACGCTTCGCGGTTTTACTCGCGTAACTGCTGATCCTTAGGAATTCCAAAAGGTGGTCTATTTGTTATTCTGGATCCTATATAAACCAAGTTTCATCACAAACAGTTCAGCAGTATTTGCGTGAAAGTCACAAACACACATACATACCTCACAAACGCCTTTATAATATTAGTAGGATTAGTAGTTTCATGTTCAATAAGTACTTGCGAACTTGAGGAACATACATTCAGAAAAACTTCCATACATTCCTTTTAATAAGTAAGTATAACATTGTTACTCACGCGATCCTAGGTAAGATCAGAAATTGCAACTAGTATCCAAAACTCATTTTAATATCTTCTACTAATGCTTCTCTCTTTATTTATATTAAGCATAATAGCACAGTCTACACAATACATACAGTCCTTGCACAAAACTGTCAAAAATTTCAGGGTTTATTATCTCCGCTACTCACCATCCAGGTCTACAGTTCCCTGTCGGGGTATAATAGGAGAGGCATCAGACAAGTTTTCAGCAGGGGGACGCCCTTAGGCATGTCGCTAGCCTAGGCGAACCTTCAGTTCCCCTGAAAAGTCCGCGTTAAACAGTAGAAGCCCTTCTGGCAAATGTGAGAATCACCTCACAAAAAAAAGTTTTCAGCTTGCCTCAAAAATCTCCCCAAAAATGGTCCTAGCTCTTGAAATAAAACTTCACTATATGTACACTTAAATTATCAATAGGAAAACTTTGTTTCTTTTTAATAAATAGGGTCAATAACTACAACAATTTCAAAAATTCTTTCACCATTCGAAGGTACGTTATCCAAGAGTAACATAGGCTATATAACATTATGCTACGGGAGCGAAACTGCGAACAGCTAGTATAATATTAATATATACGTCTGTAGTAGTGGTCAAATGAATACTGGAATTGATAGGAAGTTCGGTTAAATCATACGCAATCATGACCTAACTCAACAACTTCCTAAGAGTTAAATTGGTGTAGTAGCTACTCGTCACAGATTAGAGAATAAAAGATTGATGGAGTGTGCCGAAGACTCAAGTGACGCTAACTACTCGTACGTACACGTGCATCTGTGTGCGTGTTATGTTAACACATATTGATGGGTTAAAAATTGAATAAGCCAAATTATCGCTAGTTACATTGAAGGATAATCAATCTTCTTATATTTGCATTTGGGAACAACTTTTATAAACTGTAATATTATAAAGTTATAATAAATTAGTGGGAGCCAAGCGTTTCACAATTGTGCCAAGCTCGCGCCGGTAGACTTACACTCCCCCAGCGTCGATCGGCGTTAAGCAGTATTGCACTGTATTTAGGGCCTGAATCCCAATGCTATTTTACTCCTTTCCCAACTTCCTATCATTAGTCCTGACCTTATGTCCCCTTCCTTTAAGCCGACAAGGCACCTGCGACACTTTGATGTTGTAGATGTTCATGGGTTGCGGTCAGTCACTTAACATCGGGTGAAGTATTTGGTCCTTTTATCTGCCATAGCATAAAGCATTGTATTAATTTAATTTCATGCATTTTTTTATTCCCGAAGAAATAAAACGTATAAACTACCTGCTGAGCTCCGCGGTATCGCCCGCATATATCCCATTCCCGTAAGATTTTCGGGATAAAAACTATTCTATGTCATTCCTGGGGTTTCAAAGAATCTCTATACGAATTATACGAATTTCAACCAAATCGGTCTAGTAGTTTCGGAGCCTATTCAATATAAACAAACAAATTTTTCCTTTTTATAATGTTAAGTATAGATTAAAAATGTAAGCGTTTTGCAAAGATTAATAAATTTAATTCTAATAAAAATACAATATTTTTCATTGACATAATACATGATTTTCAAACAATGTTACATAATATTATCTAACAAACAAGAACATTTGAATAAATATTACGCACCGAACTTGGAAAAAATAATGTGTTTCACGTACTTTTTCAAACAAATACATTTCAAACATTCTTCAGCATTAAACATAGTCATTTTAACACAAATAACTATAAACAAATTATCAGTATTATACAAATACAGGTAGTTTAGTAATGACAGTAAAATAGATAAGATTTTTTTATGATAGTTTCATGAGCTAGAAATATTGATACTGTTTTGTTACATAAAGAACTTTGATTTATCGTTTTTATCAGTATTAAGAAAAACATATTTAACTGTTTATCTATTTCCACTAGAGATGCCATCTTTTCCACTGTTTGTTTTTGGCCGAATATATTCGGTTGGAGTATTTCTATTTTCTTATGGCCGTTTTCAATAACGTATCAGGGATTATGGATAGATTGTTATGTCAGATTATATGACGTAAGATTGACTAAATTCATAGCAAAGGCTATCCGTCGATAGGATATTGAAATCAAAGTAAGTGCAAATAGATAGATTTGTCTGACTTTAGTAAGCAAAACAAGGGTATAACATAGGTAGAATATTGAAAACGGCCGTTGAATTATTAGAATATCTGGTTTAGTAAGGTTTAAACTAAAAAGTACCGATTCGATTATTCGGTGAAACAACTACTACTCACTTCCACCTATGATTTAACATGGTCACGAAATATTCCTATTCATAGACAATGTATCCATTCGTTTTTGTCCCATGTAAATATGTCAAATACATATTTATTTAGTACCATACTAGCTGTTCCCCGCGGTTTCACCCACTTAACTTCTGTTATTCTGAACCCTTATCTATATGTGTACCAAGTTTCATCATAATCGGTTCAGTAGTTTTTGCGTGAAAGAGTAACAAACATCCATACATCCATACATCCATACTTACAAACTTTCGCCTTTATAGTAGTAGGATTCTTACACATCACAAACTCAAATTCTGAAATGGCAAAAATAAGTTTCCTTAATTTTAACCTATGTCACAGACTAGCTGAGCTCCGCGATTTCGACCGCGTATATAATAGGTGTTTATTTTTATACAAAATCAATAGGTCCGATTTCATTAATCGATTTGTCAAAAATCCATTGAAATACTTTTTATTCATAATCATTATCGACACTCTTTCCAGTATTTTTTGATATTCCACTTAGTTTAGGATCAGACTACTTCAGAAATTTATCAAGTGGGCTTTATAATAAATCAGAAATCATTACTTTATATTGAACATTTCCAAACGCATAATTGCTATGCAGTTTATTATACAGGGTGGATTTTTGCCGTGAGCTTATTTCTTCGATCCCAAAAACAAATAATTTTGCCAAAAAATAGAACCGACTTACTCGTTCTAAAAAGTAGAAAATAACTTTTATTTCATTTTTGTTGAAATCTATACAAAGTCGATGCAAAATCTTGTTAAATTGAAAATAGATAATGGCAAGTCTTGTTAAATTGAAAATAACAATAGATTACCCTATTGTCACAATTCAGTTGATATATACATCATTAAATCTTAACCGCAGAGCTTATTCCGTTGATTTTCGAGGAGTTCCCTGGAATATCTTCCACATGGATGATCAGACTTGAACCAAATTTCTATGGGACCACACTGGAACTCTACTTTTTCGAATACAAAAATAATTTGGATTTTTTCATAGATAACTATTAACTAAGCTTGTAAATTAAGTGTATGATACTCTGACTAAAACTTTTAACTGTTACTACATGATGCCTGATATGAATAAATAAATTAAAAAATAAAATTAATGAAAAAAATACATACCAACATTGCTTGTTACTTAAAAGCGGAGAACTTTCGCTGTCTATACTTAAACACTCCATTTTTTTGTTAAAATCTTTTAGAATTATCACATAAACAGAAATTAAAATAGGTAATTCATTTTGTGTGTAACATCACCAACTCCAAACAAGACAAGTTAAAATATAAATTGCATTGTTGTTTCGCACTTATCTGACTATAATCCGGTCAAAATGATAATAATTTATGTTATATTGTTGCAATATTCATAATATTATCAATTTGCATGTCTATTTGAAGAAATAAGCCAAGTGCGTGTCGCGCTGTCAATATGTGGGGTTGAGTATTTATCTTTACTAATATTATAAAGAGGAAAGATTTGTTTGTATTAATTATGAAACTACAGGACCGATCTAGATAAAACTTTGTACATAGGTTCTTTGAATCTCCAGAAATGACATAGAATAGTTTTTAATCCCAAGAATCCTACGGGAACAAGATGTAACGTGAGTGAAACCGTGGAGCTCAGCTAGTCGCATATAGCCACGCGTTTGCTCGTGTTAAATTCGGAGCATATAGTTCAATATAGTTACTTTTCGCCAAAAATAGAACGAATTTCCTTACTCTAAAAAGTAGAAAATAACTTTATCAATACAACGTCGATGCCTTTATCTATTTTTAATTTAACAAAATTTTGCAAATGTGTTTTCATTAAATAAAAATTACTCAAGTATTTTTTGTGAATACGGGTTTTAATATCATTGCAATGCGTTTATCTTAATTTGACGAAAACAATATTATATTCAAAAATATTGTATTTGTTAAAAAATCTGTCTTTATCTTATCAGTAGAGATCACAACCTTACTTATAAATTATAATATATAATGAAAGAGTATAACCAGAGAATTTCTGTACATTGAAAATTGTAACTAGTTAATTCGCCCAGCTTCGCTCCCTTAGCATAATGTTTTGTTAATACTCGTATGCCTTTTGTTCCTCGTCGTCATGTAGTGCCTCTCCAATCAATGAAGGTTAGCAGTCAGCTCTTCGTATTTTTTTTGTCAAGGGCAAGCCGGAACAGAAAGAAAGAAATTACATGTATAAAGAAAACATCAACACATTTACAAAGAAATAAGTATAACACGTAAATTTTTATTCATGAGGTTGCGGTGTGTGTCAAAAAGGGATACTACTCAGGATTTTTGTGGCAATAAGCCACAACACTGATTTTCAGTGGCACCCTATTAACGTTTCAAGTGTCAACAGCTGCTCAACAGACTTGATACCCGTCCATTCACGGATATTTCTGATGTTTTTTTCGTCCAATTTTCCGCTTGTCCGATATTTTTCCCATCATAGTGGTTTGTATATATTGGGTATTTCTTAGAATGTGGCAGAGGTATGCAACTTTTCTTTGTTTAATGGTACGGCTCAACCTTTTTCTTCATACGTTTCAGAACTTCAACATTGAAGATTTTGTTCGTCCACTTTATATGCAACATATATAGCTTATGTTACTTGTGGATAATGAAGCTTTTCAATGGTGAAAGAATTTTTAAAATCGGTCTATCGGTTTTTGAGCCTATTCAATACAAACAAAGAAACTCCTCTTTACAATATTATTGGTGTAAATTAAATGGATATTTAACTGACTCCAAGGTGATGATAATGTTAGTTAAATTTTTTTCAGGCTACATTTTATTCGAAAAAATAATGATAAGATTGATTAATGAATTACTTTTTTATTAAAACTAGTAGTTTATGAGAATAATTACATTTCTAAGTCCTAAAAAAATAATTACGTTTATTTTAGGAAAATCAATTTAAAATACTACAAATTTTGAAGCGCGAAAGCTTCGCTTTTCGCTAATCTATTTCCTATATTATTAAAGATGTGATATTTTGTATGTATGGATGTGTGTGTCAATGAAGCTGCAACTACTGAATAGATTTTTATGAAATTTTGTAAGTGTATAGATTAGTAGCAGAATTCCGTGTTAGGTGATAAGCTACTTTTTTCAGAATTCCCACAGGATCGGGAATAACGCAGAAGAAACCACGGGGCGTGGTTATTATTATAATGTACTTATTAGTTCAGCTACCCTGCAGGTCATTATAACAATAACTTAAATTACTATTCAACACATATTATTAACTTCACAAAAGGCGAGAGAAGGAAAGATTTTTTTTAACGTCAGCCTTCGTTCGTATTTTTTTAAATTAAAAACTGAAAAATGCCGTATCAGGCCCAGGTATAGATCCGGAGTCCGGATTATTAGACAAACGGAAAATTAGACACTTCGTTTCTTAGAAGTTAAAACAACAGACTAAAAAAACTATGTATTGGTGTCAAATAAAAAAATGTTTCCTGAACGACGTTAAAGGTATTTGATTATGTAAACAAATTATATGATTTAAATTATATGGTTTAAATAAATCCGACGTACATTTGTATCGCCTGTTGCTATTGAATTGCTGATTTACGTAACATAACAATTGCTATGCTATAATACCAGGCACAATAAAATTTCGGTGCCATGTTAGTTGCCTTTCTGTAGCAAAAACTTTGCAAGTATTTTAATAAACAATATTTCTTCATCTGTTCACATGTTCACTAGGCCCCTAAGTAACCATTCGGGTTACTTAGTCCTAATTAACTTGTCAGTTGCGGTCCTTTGTCCTCCATTTCTCCTTGCCGGATTTCGAACACGATGGTCAATCTCAACGCAGACTAGTCAACTGTGCAGGATATATTAGCCTCTATTCTCTTATTCTCATAATTTGATGGACGGCAGTTATCAAAACCGGGAGAGATTAAGCGCAGCAGCAGCTAGCGTGCTTCGGAGGGCACGTAAACCGGTGGTTTAATGTCAGATATATTTTAATAAGATTTTTTTGGCCCCACTCGGGATTCGAAATCGAGAACCTTTGATCTGTAATTTAAAATGCTACCAGTAGACCACTATAACGAGACAGACAAAGCTGTAATGATAATTTCGATTTTTTATATAAATATAATTTTTTTTTATTTATAATTGTTACTATTATCTAGCCATAGGTTTTTATTAATCCTTAACCTCGGCCATGTTTATAATTGACCTGTTTATCTGTAACGTATGTTTTCCCAATTGGATATCAACCGGAGGAAAACAAAACAAAACATAACGGTATTCCCAGAGTTATGACTTATTGAGGATTTGATAACAGTATTATATTTAGCACATGATTTTTTTCCTGTGTAAACTTTGCTTTTAAAAATATGTCATCAATATCGATATAATGAATCGATAGAATTCTTCATGTGAATGAAAATAACATTTATTTTATTTTATAAATTTATCTGAAGCCTTTTTTTCACCCGCGTTATTTCTCATCCCGTGGCAACTCCGCGATTAAAATTATACAATATGTTATTCTGAACCCTCACCTATATATACCCTTATAAGTATACCAAGGGTCATCAAAGTCGGTTCAGTAGTAGTCGGTCAGTTCAGTGTGTGAAAAGTAACAAACAACCATACATACATAACTTCGCACAAATTTTCGCATTTATAATATTAGCAGAATTAAAAAGTTTTTGAATGTTATTGTTCAAAGAAGCCGGAAGAAAGGAAGTTATTTTTCCACTTTTAGTGTCAAATAACTCCGCTTCCTTCCTTCATTCAGGATTATTTCGATGTGCTGCGTCTTCCAGGTTTAGCTTAGCTTAGATTTTGATACAGTTTTTTTTAATAGATAGAGTGATTCAAGAGGAAGGTTTATATGTATCATAATAGCCATTAAATTTTGTAGAAATACTGTTATTTTTGTGGTTTCTAATGTGATATCGTTCATTATCATTTTTTCCGCTTACATTGCAAACGCAGGCTGAACCCTATGAGGTTTATGAAAATAATATATACTAAGAATATATTTAGCATTGCACCCGTACGAAGCCGGGCGGGTCGCTAGTACAGCATAAATTTGATACGATATGTAGTATTAATAAAAGAGATTCCCTCCCCCCCTCCTGTATATCTGTATATTATTTATAGTCATTCTATATTTGTAAATAAGTGATAATACTGCATCACATCTTTGCAGAAATTAGTACATAATGTGATCAGTTGTGAAACGTTGTGTGCATAAAATGGTATTAAACATAATTATTATTTACTCTTATTTTATAAATAATAATGAATGTAAGATGAAGCGTTATCAAAATATTCGCGAATGTTTACAATTTTTGTGTATTTATCAATGTAGTGCATTAATATTTATTAATATAAAATAATGCTTTGTTTATAAAGTTTTAGAGAAAAAAAAAATTTAGATACTTTTTTTTTTAATTTTTAGATGCTGTACGCGAACATTGCTTTATTGTTACTCGTCCAGGGTGGCTGCATACTCGCTGCATCTCGTCGAAAATTCGACATCACTTATACTAACAAAGGTGGGTAAATAGTGTAATATTTTATTTATATCTAGTTTATCTATATATATAAAAGAAAGTCGTGTTAGTTACTCCACTTATAACTCAAGAACGGCTGAACCGATTTAGCTGAAAATTCCTAGGCAGAAGGCTTAGGACCAGGAAAATGACATAGGATACTTTTAATCGCGAAAATCCCACGGGATCGGGCTATATACGCCGGCGAAACCGCGGGGCAAAGCTAGTATTTAATAATTGAAACACTGTTCCATCTTAATCACATTTAATTTAATCAGAAAATTAGGCTAGGAACTCACGGAGCAGTATGAGCGGTTCTCGCTGCGGTGGCGACGCTGCATCGTGAGATTCTAGCCTTATAGTTAGTGTATTTTTTAGCAAATCTTTATTATCACAAAGAAAAAAATATACATAGATAAGATAGGATATAAAGATTTCAGGCAAATAATGTATGGCATGCCTGGCCTTCGCGTGTCTTCTAATCTTGCATGACCAGCCCCTGGCTTTTAATAAAATATGTGTAAATATTCGTGTATTAAACTGTTTCAGCCGAAAATAAACCGTGTTCCAGAAAAGGGATAAACGGAATATGCGTCCCCGAGGCTACTTGTACTGAAGCACACGTTATCTTGTTCGGAGGAGATATAGATGATACTATAGCGAGGTAATATTGACAAATATTATTAGCGTTTTTTAGTGAAGTAATGCGATTCGTGATTCGGGGCTCAAACCGCTTACATCGGTGCGAGCTTGTCCCAATCGTGCAATGCTCGGCTCTCACTCTCTTATTGAAGATGTTGTGCAGCAGAATTACCCTCTGTCGCCTCTTACGCCACCCACGGGTAGAAATAGGTTGACGACACATGTATTCTAACCCGTCGCCACACGGGATAAAATGCTTATATTGTAATGGCGGACGCGGAACGTTCTAGTAGTTATTATCTCTTTCTTGCTGTGTCCCGAAGTTTGACTAGTGTATATTAACCCGAATTCCCGTTCCCGTGGAATTGGGGATAAAAGCTATCCTAAGTCCTTTCTTGGGTTTTAAAATATGATCTATGTATGGTTCTTAACATCAAGTGAACCGCGTGGTCTTGGCCTGCCGCTGATATAAAAATTAAAAAAAAATTAACATAAATAAAATGTTTTGTAGATCGAGTTCTTGTGGCCCACACTTGTGGTGCTGTTCGTTTGAAAATGCAACAACAACAGTGCCACCAATGCTTACAAACGAACCGAAAGGACCAGGTATGTATTGTATCCGGACATTTTATTGTAATTATCTATACGGCCGCTTTCAATATTCTATCTCTCCCTTGTTTTGCTTACTAAAGTCAGGCAAATCTATCTATTTGCACTTACTTTGATTTCAATATGCTGTCGACGGATAGCCTTGGTTATGACTTTTGACAATCAAATGTCATTTTATCTGAGATTAAAATCTATCCATAATCTTTGATACATTATTGAAAACGGCCGTAATAGCAGTACATGTGATTTGCCGAATGTGACGGTAAATTAAAAAATAATAAGTACATGTAGGTGAAATAATTATTAATGAGAAACATTTATTTATTTGTCAAAATCATTTTCTTTGTATTTACGAAACAATAATCTCTGTACAATATGTACATGCTGTTTCAACCTTTATATATTCACCAATAAGTATCCCATGTTTCCCATACGTAGATAAGTAGTAATGTACTCAAACGTTGGTTGATCTTTAACATAAAATAAAATTTCGCACCCTTATTTCAAAATGGCGGACGTCACTAAATTTATCTTTTATTTGATTTCCAGGATGCCTCACTTTACAAGTTGATAGGTGTCCATGGTGTGTTAAGTTATACAGGTACCCAATTTCTATTTTTGTTTTCTTTAAAAAATCTAGTGGTTGGTCCATTTTTAGTAATGGTCAAGGAGATTTGGGCTTCAGTCCCGGGTGGAACGGTAAAATTTACCATTTTTCAAACTTAATTTCATAAATAGGAACGTTTGAGTATATGTTCGTAATATTTTCAAACAAAAACTACTGAACCAATTTAAAGAATTCTTGCGTCATTAGAACGCTCATCTTCTGACACCTGACATTGCAGAATCCATCTTTGATGGGAAGCCATTAAACTAAAAGAAGAAGAAGACGCTCATCTTAATCGAATGACATCAGCTATATATCATTAAGCTACGGGAGCAAAGCCGCATGGAAGAGCTAGGATATAGTAAAGGGGTTTTCACATTTATCAAAATGATTTCTTGCTGAAATTGTACCATTTTGTGCCAGTTATGTGCATATTATACATTATATTTAAAGCATAATGCATATTATATTTAAAGCACTAGCTAAGCTCCGCGGATTCTCGCGGATCCTTTGTCATTGCTGTGGTTTCAAAGAATCTCTGTACAAAATTTTATCCAAATCAGTTGAATAGGCCACTCCTACAGGAGGTTTGGAGCCTATTTTATACCAACAAACATACTAATCTTTCCTATTTAATAACATTAGTTTATAACTGTGACAAATATAACTTTATCTTTCTGATATTTGTAGATCGCTCAAGAAAGGCCGGTCGTTATTTTGCGGAGGGATCCTCATCGGTTCGAAGGTTATTCTTACAACTGGGACCTGCTACAAGGCAGCCACTAAGCCTAACCTGATAGTCGAAGCCAAGGTCCCGGGTGCTATGTACCCTGATAGATACTATTTAGTCGGAAGCCAGATTCTGCATACTCAATTCAATTCAGGTAACAATTTTCTATCTATCAAATTAAATTATACGAGACATTTATAGAAGGTGTGTCATAGCTAGCGTTTTATTCGTTTACAGGACATTCAGAATATGTTCCTAAAACAATATTATGAATGTCCTGTAAAGGAATGAAAAGCTAGCTATTTTTTTAATAGTCAGGAGCAGTATTGCACTGTATTTCGTACTACTCCTCTCCTAATTTCCTATAATTATTAATACTCTCTTTATCCCTTCCTTTCCTTCAAGCCGGCAAGGCATCTGCGACACTTTGATGTTGCAGATGTTCATGGGCTGCGGTCAGTCACTTAACATCAGGTGAACCACATGCTCCGCTTGCCTGCTATAGCATAAAAGGATAAGATTGTAATAATAGGTTTCAGCGGAACATTACAAAAGTTAGAATTAAATATAAGTTTTACATTAAAATTATTTTGTTTTAGGTACTCGAGAATATGATTTGGCTGTATTCTTGTTGGAGAAAGAAGTACTATGGCCGGGACATGAGATCAATCAAGGGGCGTGTCTTGATTTAAACACCCCATTGGATGGACAATGCTATGCATTTGGATTCGACGGGAATGACCAAATTATTTCTGTATGTACTCTTTTATATACATTCGATATTCTATATAACACTATTTATGAAATTTTATTTTCATTCAGAATACTTTAAAAATGTACCGTAACCCATGTGGCGAAGCTTAGAATAAGTGTGTCCTACCCCATTCCTACCCGAGGTTGTCGTAAGAGTTGACAGAGGGTAATTCTGCTGCATAAGAACTTCAGCAATAAAAGATTAAGAGCCGAGTATTGCACGATTGGTCCCTCTCCTCTCCCCTGCAGAAAATTGTAGGCGTGAAGTTTTCCTGCAACGCACTTTGTTTCGAACGGTGAGCGGGGGCTTGGATCTATTTCATTCCTGGCCCACTCTGTTCTACTCCTCACCCGATTTCCATAATTAATCCTCTCCTTATCCCCTCCCCTTCCTTCAAGCGAGCAAGGCATTTGCAACACTGTGATGTTGTAGATATTTACGGGCTGCGGTCAGTCACTTAACATCAGGTCAACTGCAACTGCTTGGCTTCGCTCAATGTAATATTAATTCCTCTACATATCATTTCAGACAATACTATTGACTAGAAACGAAAGTTGCACCAGCCGCGGTCAAGGCGCGGACGCCGCGTGTGGGACGCCTCTGGAGGGAGAGTCATGCTTTCTCGCTTCAGGACTACCGGTTATTTGCAAGAATGACGTAAGTCCAGCACTCACAGATAATAATAACCTCTTAATGATTTAATATTTGTATAAATATTCCAAAAAGCGGTCCCTGAAAGGATTCAAATTAGTCACCTTCTGCTAGCACGAGACTAGCTTAAAGCTACTCCGTGATCGTAGGGACAATGTAGTAGCTTTAAGTTAAGAATCCTTACCAAGAAAAGGTTGGGAAACCCTGCTTAAGATGGTAATACTATGATCCCCTTTCTGATCTACTACACACTATTATATGAAAGTGCAGCATAATATCTCCTGTGCAGCTATCTCACTAGCCTAGTCAGTGTTGACTTTGGCCACAATGGCCGAAATCGGTCAGGGGAGCTACATATAAAAATCCTAGTCGCACAATTGACGTCTCTCGACGGCTTCTTCAATAATATATCAATGTTAATAACATATTTTTTTAACTTTGACAACGGAGGTAACCGCACAGTATCTTACCCTATAGCATATTTTTAATATTCATATACTATTTTCTGTCTTTCTCTAAGGTTTTTGTTTCCTAAATATTTTTTATGTTTGTCCACAGTTCAACGACCTCCTAGTAACGGGCTTAGTAAGAGGTCCGTGTATGAACTCAAGTGCGCCCCTCAGCTCCCTGCACCCCGCGGCGTCGTGGATCTCCAAAACTCTCTCAGACCTGCGCGTGGACAAACGACAATATACTTTTCCGGTTTAATATTGATTTACACTTGTCCACTTTCACCCCCCGTTTGCATAAGCCTTTTGGGGTTGTCCATTAATCACATGATGACTGACTGCCAACCTTCAGTGATTGGAGAGGCACTACACGACGACAACGATGACTTTATTTGCTTTTTTATCTCCTCACCCACTTGGTATTACAAGGCGAGGTTTATGACTATCCTCCACCCAACTTTCGTATATCATGTGCATTTTTTTACATACAAAATTCTGTAACTATTTTTTAATATTCATAAAATATAGGTTTATTTTCACAAGTTTTTCGTTTAAGTATCCCGAAAAAACCGGAGACTAGTGATTAATGGATGATCCCTTTCTTAATTTTAAACTAGACAGTAGAAAAAAAACAATTAACAATGAACATTCTTAATAAGAATTAAATATATACAAATTTAATTTAAACAATAGCTAGAGATATAAATTACAGATAAAAATGTAAAAACTCTTAGATATTATAATCGACCTATGTAAATATAAAAGACTCATTAACGTATAAGCCCAAAATAGGTAGGTACGGAAGTCAAACTCCACCCAAATCACGCTAGACACACACATCGACATGGTTCATCGACAGAATATCCCGGATACTTTAATTACAGAGCAGTTGGATTTTCCGTTAAGTTCATGATTGTAAACAATTACATATTGTATCAAAGCTTTTTGAAAAGAGCAACTACTCGAGTTTCTTGCCGGTTCTTCTCGGTAGAGACAGCCTTCCGAATCGGTGGTAAATTAAAAAATATATATATTTATTATGCAAATGTAAATGACGTTCTAAAAGCGCCTCAACAGAGGCCAATTTGAAAAATAAACATTTTGACTTTGACTTTGACTTTACTTCGGACCACTCTGAGATCGGATGACATCCGTCTGCGACTGTGTGCGTGGGATATGAAGGTATGAAGACTAAAGTATACACGGATTGATTTCTGTACCTATTTATTTTGTGGTATATTATACGTTACTCAATACTTTCACTATGTGTCAATTCAATTAATATAAGATTTAGTATTTTTGCCTTCAATCATTTTATAAGAAATCTATCGAACGGGGAAAACTGATATGCGTGGATGACCCCGGGGCACAGTTAGTTTATTATAAAGTAGTCTGCCTCACGGCTTTACCCAGTTCCCGTGGGATTTATCCTATGTTCTTTCTCATGTTTAAAACAATCTATGTACACATCAAAATTGGTTCAGTGTTTTAAGCGTGAAGAAAGACAAACAGATAGAGTAACTTTCGCATTCAAAATATTAGTAAGAATACAAACGACAGTAAAATTACTGAAAAGCTTTTGTACTATGTAGTTTCTACTCAAGAGAATTTGCATTTATATGAATTATAAAAATAATGTTAAGTTTAAATCAAAATTACCAAATAAATGCTTATTACCCATAATTGTTTTTTACTTCACACCGCATTAATCTATTATTGTAGTATGATATATGTTTTATTGCTTTGTTATCACAAAGTAGATAGGTACAGAAGTCAATCTTCATACTCAGTGTGAATGTCATCCGTTCGAGTTCATATGTGTACGCACACATATTATAATAATTACGCAATTATGAAACAGTACATACACGTGTTTGACTTCTGTAGATACCTATTTTGTAACATATCAAGCTCTATTGAAAGTAATAGTATAGCAAAAAAAAAACAATTTAACGTTTTTTATGTCAAAGGGGGGAATGCGGTTCACCTGATGTTAAGTAACTGACCGCAGCCCATGACCATCTACAACACTAAAGTGTCACAGATGCCTTACCAGCCTAAAAGAAGGGGATGCGACGAGGAGAGGATTAATGATGGGAAGTTGGGAGAGGAATGGGAAGGGAATACAGACCTCCGGTCCCCCGCTCACCGTTCAAAACACAGCAATACATCCAATTATTTACACCGATTTTCTGCTGGTGGTAATTACACCTTTGCGAGCTAGGCCCAATCGTGCAATGAAGGGCTCTCAGAAATAAAGGAAGTTTTGCTCGAAATATATATGGGGTATTTTATTGTTAACGCGAGTTTTTTTCATATTGAATAAAATAATTTTAAGTGATTTTAAACGCAGTTAAATATACATTATTATTTGACAAAACGTTCTCAACAGACCTGGGACCGTGCTTTCTGTAAATTCAGGTAAAATAATAATGTATAACAAAGCGTTATAATCCGTTAAATTTCTATCTAAAAATACGGGATTTGTAAAATAGTTACAGGTGACTGAAAAAAAAGAGTGTGAAGTGAACAGCCAAGCAGGAAAATGTATGGACCGGTCCTACTGTAATATGGATGTTACAAGCTCTAAACAAAGGTTTGTTATTTTTACACGTTTTTTTACTTCTTTTTTATAAATACAATCACATTTTTATACTTTCAATTCCACTGTATTAACACTTTTTACAATAATGTTTTATTTATTTAAAGACGACCGGTTTCGTACACCATCGTCAGGTAGTTGAAAATATAAAAATGTGTTTGTCTTTATATAAAAGTAACTAGCGACCCGCCCCGGCTTCGCACGGGTTTAATGGATGATATTATACATAAAAACCTTCCTCATGAGTTACTCTATCTATTAAAAAAAACCGCATCAAAATCCGTTGCGTAGTTTTAAAGATTTGAGCGTTCATAGGGACATACAACATGACACATGACAGAAAAAGCGACTTTGTTTTATACTATGTAGTGATATGCAATTCCATCAAGAAGTATCAATACAAAGTATAAAGTATATTTTTTTACTTGATTTTCCGACTGCAATAAAAGGAGTATAAGGCTTATAACAGAACCTCGCCGACCCTTTTCATTATTTTATACGAGTTAAGGTACATGTTCTGAATGTCCTGTAAAAATATGAAACGCAAGCTATGAAACACCTTATATAACTACTAAAAATCCTAATTCATCCAACAGTAACACACAAGCTACTGCTATGAAACACCTTCAATGAATGAATGAATGAAAACTCTTTATTATATATGCACACAAAAATATTAAAAAAAAATAAAATGTTACACATAGTAGTATCTGCTGTAGTATTAAGCATAAAAAGGCGGCCTTATCGCTATGAAGCGATCTCTTCCAGGCAACCCATGGTAGGAGAGAAAAACAACATAAATATTTAATGGCTTACTTATATAAATCAAAAAATTAAGGGAGGCATAAATTGTTTACATAGGTTTGTAGATACATCCATTCTATAGATAAAAAGTGAAGTCACCGGTCTCCTGTTAGAGCATCGACCGGATTTTAAAACCGTTTTACTGATTAATTTTCATTTAGGTGCAAGTACATGATCATCTTTCCATGCCTTGCTAGACCGAGAATTTTTTTTACATCTCCGCTGAGGTTAGAACCCAGCGCCTCTCGCTTTTTATGCCTAATGCACTAACCACGGAGCCATCGAGATACTATAGATAAATATACACAAACCAGACATGATAAAATTACAATGTTCCTAACACCTTTAGCCATAAAGTAAATATTGTTTTTTCTAAAGTCAGGACATATAAATTATTTTTCTTTCTCATAATTGATTTTATCTATTTCTAGTTCAAATTGTGGATTATTTGAAGTCTGTTGTCCAGTTGACAAAGCTATCCTTCCATCACCTTCAATACCTGCTCAAGGTAGTTTTTTTTTAATAAGAATCAAGCCTTAAAAATATTTTTAAACTATTGTTTGTATAAATATTGTTCTCAGACCAAAAATAGAACCTATTTCGTTGATTGTAATATATTTTGCAGGATGTATGAAACGAAAAGAGTTAAGCTGCCCGTGGTGTGTATCATTGTTCAAGTAAGTAGTGTACTTGCGACATCGTTTACTTAATAATCTAGTAGATCTTTCATAATTCCCTTATATAATACAACAATATAAAGTTATTAAAAGTTAAAGTATTTAATAAGATCGCCTTGGGAGCGATACCAGAGTGGGTGTGAAAAATTATAAGGATTTTTCTAATTTCGGACACATAGTCGTAAAGTATCCTACTGATATTGTAAATGTGAAAGTTTGTGAGCATGTATGTATGTGTTTGTTACTCTTTCACGCAAAAACCGATCTTATGAACGGAATATAATTTCATATTCATAGTTACCTATGTAAGGGTTCAGAATAACATATACTTTTAATCCCAGAGTTGCAACAGGATTAGAAGTTACGCGAAGTGACTGACCCCCATGCAGGATTTCCTCATGATAAAAAAAAACAATCTGTTACGCATTCATCTCGTCTCTGCTGTGATTTTTACTATCACCAAAGTTCGCTAGAGAGACCACGACAGTCAATTTCAAATTATTTGTTAACAGAAGCGCCGGTCCGAACAGACCAAAAAAGTTATTTTGTGGAGGAGTCCTAATAGGCAGTAAAATTGTTCTCACTACTGCTACATGTTATATGGACTCCCAGAAGGATCACGTCTGGGCCAAGCTACCCGCATCTGGTACTCCAGATCGGTTATACTATGTTCAGTTTAGAAAAGCTAATAATGCTTATAATGCAGGTAAACATTCTATGAAATAGTAAGAAGCAATATATTGATAGTAGTTAATTAGTTGTATTAAGACGTTGTATTGTATTAAAACACAGTGATTATAAAATAAAAACCGTCTCAATACAGCTAAATAGTAAGAAGAAAATAACTACGTTTATTTCTTTTTTCTTTCTAAATTAAAATAATTTACTATCCCCCTTACTAATAAAACATTTGTCAATTGTATAAGAAGCGTATAACGAGTGTATAGTAATTTTGTTACTAATAAACAATGTATAAGGTGTTCGTTGTATAAACTATGTACAA
>LQNK01002283.1:126409-141184 GCA_001586405.1 Phoebis sennae | reverse complement strand
GGGGGAGGCACTTACCCCCGTCGCTTGCACTACACACCTAACTTTCTTTCTTTCTTTCATTGCATTATACAAGGTGATATAGAAGTATCAATCAGTGGAATAATACAGAATTAATTTTTGAATGGGCTTTCAGTGAGAAATCCTAAATATATAATATGCTAAATTATTTTATACAAAATACATAGTTATAGAATTTTAACTTTACACAAGGCATCAATATCTCGAACTAATAAACAGACTTTGGTAATTTGAATTTGCTCAAAATATTAATTTTTGACTGTTTACCCCTTCAATTTGTCATTCAGTTGAAATTTGCTCAATCTTTATGTGACTAAAATGATATATATAGGAGTTTCCTGAACGACATGTTTATTTTTTGCAGGTCATTACAGCCGCAGAGTTCCACCCGACTGAATGCAATCTCTTTGTATATTCTAGTAGTAAGGGTGAGTATATTATGATTATAAAAATTATAAAATTCTGAACTCTCCTTTTTAAATTCCAAAAATCAGGTATTGTGGTTGATGTAGTAAACATCCATAGAATAAAAATCACATTGATATACCTGATTGATATTTTTGCGTGAAAGAGTAAAAACATACATACATAACTCACAAACTTTCGCATTTATAACAAGAGAATGACTGCTGCATCAAACTCTAGTTGCAGAAAGTTTGGTGGGCAAAAAAATAAAGACTGTACGAGCAAGCGCGTACAAAGTACAATATAATGCTTAGCGTGCGCTTCTACATATGACCCAATTTTACACATTTCACACAATTATTCATTTTATACTCAGTTTATTGTCGACGGTCATTAAAAGCACCTCGCATAACTCATTATACATACATTATCCGATAAATAGAAGCTTTTAATAAGAACAAATCTTTTATTTATTATCAAGTACGGATAAACCTCGTACAAAGATATTTTTTTAATACTCGTGGATTTGGGAGAAGCCTTTGCACGGCAGTGGAACAATGTGGGTAATATAAATAATAAATGCTTGTGTGCAGGTACGATAAGGCTATGCGACATGCGCGCGGCGGCGCTGTGCGACCGGCACGCGAAGCTGTTCGAGGAGCCGGAGGACCCGCACGCGCGCTCCTTCTTCTCCGAGATCATCTCCTCCATCAGCGACGTCAAGCTCAGCAACTCGGGCAGGTGAGGCACTCACAGAAGCTTTACAATGTGACTTACGGCAGTTTTCAATAATGCACCAAATGAATGAAATGAATGAATGAATGAAATACTCTTTATTGTATACTTACATCAAAATTACAAAAAGTTTATAAACAACTTTTAACACACAGCGTAAGTTTACAAAAGGCGGCCTTATCGCTGACGAGCGATCTCTGCCAGGCAACCTTTAGGTGTAGGAAAGATTAGGGACAGATTGTAATCTCAGATTAAATGACATTTGATTGTCAAAAGTCATAACAGAGGCTATCCGTCGATAGTATATTGAAATCAAAGTAAGTGCAGATAGATAGATTTGCCTGACTTTAGTAAGCAAAACTAGGGATAGATAGAATATTGAAAACGGCTGTAAGAAAAGCAAGTAATAATAGCGTTTTACGTACTCTGTGTGGCACGGGGGTGTACCAACACCGCCAACTTAGATATAGACATGCGGGCTAGTGTGTACTGTAGTTAGATTAATATTTCATGTGACGTCAATCTTTGTAACGACCGTAAACCTACGTTTTAATTCTCGTTCTATTGATTTCTATTTCACTACCTCCACACAAGACTGTTCTATCCGAACTAGGAAATTGTAATTGTTACAAAGGGGATGATCCACTTTCTATAGAGTCGTGGGCCCCATTGCGTACAATAAAATATGCAAAAAAATGGCTGCGGATTCTGTAATTAGTGCTTCTAGGAACAACATTATAGCATAATTTTAGTATCACGATTTGTTGATATCCTTAAATTAAATTAATTGAATTTTCTAATATTTGCCACAACGCCATCTAGTCTAACATGAAACAAACCTAGTTTTAAGAAAAATTAATATTCGACAGTCATTTTATTGTAAAAAAATGATATGTAAATATTTTACATTCATAAAAATAAATTATTTATGTAGGTATATATAATTAAAGTGGTTTGTTTATAGTTTTAAGTAATTTATGATTGAATCATGAATCTTTATTTGTAGTTAATGTTGGAAGGTCTGCTGTTAAAGTATGTTACCTATGTATACATGTTTATGCTGCATGTGTTAAATAGACTAAATAGGGAGACAAATAACAACAACAATTTTTTATTAATATATTTTATTTTAATCACTCTCATTCATATATTAATATTTCATCAAGAAACAGGGCAGGTGGAGTTATATTATTTTTATTTATTAGCAGTTCAATACAAAGCTGTCTTAATTGGGTTTTATTATATCCTATACAACAATGAAATATGTTTTCAGACATGGTGTCTATGTTGTTAAAACCTAGAACCAAGTTTCTCTCATTTACAAATATAGCAAAATCTTGAATGTAAACTTAGTGTATTGGTGGTCCTTTATAGATTCCCAATGATTGTGTTGTAAATGTATATATTTTACAATTTTTAGGCAAATAGTGTTCAAAGTTGGCAAATAATTTAAAACAATTTGAAACCAGCAGTTGTTCCAGTGCTTGACACTCCGGGTAAAAACAATGACTGAGTGTCTGGAAACCTTGTATTGTCTGGAAGGTCAATACACATAGGAGTATTTAATGGTTGTACATCTTCAGTGCAATGCACAGCAGCATGATCTATTCTCTGCCAGCGTGGATTACATATTTCAGCAGATCCATGGAGCTAGAACAAAATATAGACTTATGTTTTCTTTTCTAAAAAAGCAAAATAATGTTATTTAATTATAATTTACAAAACACATAATGAAATGACAGGAAATCAAGTTGAAATTCTAATGTTGATATTCATAACATAAATGTATGCAAATAAAATGACACAAATTAAATGATGAGTAATATGATTTTCCATTTCATTTGATTTAAAGGGTGAATAAAAATACTAACTTGCCATGGATCAGCAACTATATTTCTCAATTGAGTTGCCCTCTCAGTCCCATTTAGACTGAAAGACCTTCTTTATAAAAAGATAACTACAGATTACACATGTATTTCTATGACAACCAGTGCTTGTTGTAGCTTCTTCATTTGCTGATTGTGTGTTCTCGAGTGTTGTGTCCGGCATGAATGACATTTTCCAGCTTAAAAGAAACATATACATTATTAATATACGTAAATCGACTACTATTCAAATTATATTAATTAGGTACTTACGATTCGAGGGGCGATCCACTGACGTACGAGTATCTGTACTTCGATAAGATTACGTCTATGTCGCCGGCGTTGCGTTACGTCGGTTCCACAATTAACACATCATCATGATGTCACTTCAACTTCAGTAGCCGTTTCCATGTTCAAGCCAGGGTCTTCGAGGACCGATGAAGCGAGATTCGATATCCGTAGTCATGCCCGGGTCGACGTAATAACATGTTTCAGAGCCCAAAAACGTGCCAGGATTATCAGGTGAAAGAGAATCGGGATCCATGCAGTAAAAGCAGAATTGTTGACAGTATGATCCACAAAACAAAAACAATGCGTATGAACGTACAAAACATTCAAGTTTCAACGGTGAACCATTACATAAAGTATTTTTAATTTTACAAACATGACAAATTGCATCGTGTTGCCATAAAAAAATACTAATTATTTTTAAATCAATATTATTTTTAGAGTGGACCAGTAAGGTTATAAAAATATACAAAAATGCACCTTACAACAAAAAATATATATCAAATTAAATAACAGTAAAAAAAGCTTAAATTACAACATTAAAAATGCGCAACAATTAATTTCATATTTCGGTAAATGAAGCTTACTTAGTGGCAACATTAGTAAAATCAAATACGCAGTTGTAAAATAGAAAAAACTACTAATTAAAGCAAAATGTTATAACTGGATTTTTACACTAAAATATTTTGTATAAAAATCTATTAAAATGAAAGTAAATTTTCGGTAAATTTATATTATTCCTTCTATGGTGTCCAAGCAAAAGCCCAAATTGGATCAGGCCCTTTAAATTTAACTTATACTAAATAAGATTTAATAAATTTTTAGATTTAAGGATTTGATGCTTATGTAAAAGAATGGTTAGGCCAAATTGATAAAAAATTGTAACAATTTCTTGAAACACGCTTGTCTCTGATACCATTGAATTGATTAAACAAAATAGAATAACAAAACTAAGATGCGAGACAACAGCCTTATGTCAGATAAAATCCTTACGAAATTCGAAAAATAATGCTAGTGTTATCTATTAGGACATAAAGGGGATGCTAAATTATACGGATCGATTTTTACTTAGAATCAATTAGTAGGTAATCAGCTCTATACGAGATCGAACCTACAACAACGGGCTAACCCAGCCATTTTATGCTCACTATAAGTTATGTATGAAAGTTTTTATTTTAAGTTTCTACTGGTGCATTCAATAAAGTGTTTTCATTCATTCATTCATCTGCAGAACCAATGAGGCAATAATATATTATTATTATTTTTGATGTTATAGCAGGCCAGCGGTGCATGCGGTTCACCTGATGTTAAGTGACTGACAGCAGCTCATGAACATCAACAACGTCAAAGTATCGTTGCCTCGCCGGCTTCAAGGTAGAGGAGGGGATAAGGAGAGGATTAATGATAAGAAACTGGGAGAGGAGCAGAAGAGGACGGAAGAGGAATCGGATGGGAATACAGGCCTCCGGGCACCCCTCACCGTACGAAACACAGTGCCATACTACTTTACTCCAGTCTTCTGCTAGGGAGTGGTAATTTATATATTATAATCAACATACATATACTTTTGAGTAGGAACTTGTTAGCCTGTGCGTCGTTCTCTTGTTCCCTGCTGACGTGCTCCAGCTCTTTGATAACGTCCACATCGTTTTTAGATCGGCAGCGTAACCAGGCTAGAGCTCTGACTGCTTTCTGGATATAATAATTTATTAAGTAATTTAAAAATGAAAAAAATATATATTAAAAGTAGGATTGAAATCAGCGTTCTACAGCTTGTCTTGCTAATTATTATTGAATTAATAAATCTTAAACCGTATAAAAATAATACTATGCTTAGTAAAATACGATAGGATGTTACTGTTTATGACAATTAAGAAGTGTATTTTATGTTCTTCTAGACTAGGTATTTAATGATCAACTCTATCAGGGTTCGCACTCAGGCCCCATAATTAAAATTAAATATGATTTCAATGTTTTACAGTGTAAGTTTTTGTTGTATGTTCCACATGGTTGTTTCAAATTGTTCTAAAGGGTTCTTTGAAAGTTACCTTAATTCTTTACTAAATTTCAATTCCGTATAAATGTTACGTAATGTTGTACACTAAATAATTCAATTAAGAAAGAGCAAGCATTTGAAATATCTTTTGCATTATTAGGTTAAGCTTCACTGCTATTATGATATTGGAATATAAATGATTGTTTATTTCGACCTTGTTAAATATTTATTAACACTAAACTGTATAATGAAAGCCTGTATCTTGCGAAAGAAATCTTAAGAATTGTTCGATTGCGTTTGAGATTTGATTTTTAAAATTTTCAGAGATATCACAATCCGTTATATTGTCTAATATCAATCGAAAAACAACAGTATATAGCCAACCTGCGGTATACGTAAGGTGCTCAAGGCAGATTACATTACATTAAGGTTACACATTTTTTTTAGATAATATTGCAAAATTTAGCCTAAAATGATTTAGGACTCAGACTACGTAAAGCAACTAAGTACAATAAAAAGACAAAATCGTGAAATCATTTTTGTTGTTTTTAGAGTTTTAATTATATAGACTTTGCGAAGAAAAAGCTTTACAACTAACATAATAAAAAGTAAAATTTGAATCAAGTCCAAAACTTTATCAAATTTCTTACCTCATCCTTTCCCATCTTCATAAGATACGATGGTGTTTCAGGCATCATCACAAAGAGAAGCAGATGTACGAGTGGTATGGAGAAACAAATCCAAAGAATAGTGTGGTAATCCAGCATGTCTCCAATCACATACGAAAACAAGTTTCCACTTGTATGGAATACGCCGATCTGAAAATAAAAAAAATAATATGTTTTTTTGGGAATATTTTGGGGGTTTAATTTGGAAAACAAGAAAAAAAGTTGAAAAGGAATTGATGCATTGATCTTTTTCCTGAGAATACAGAATAATAATAATATATGTTGACTAAAAGACTTATGTAGTACGGTCTTTAAAGTACAAATTTTAACCGATCAAATTCTTATAAAAATGGACATTAAAAATATAGAAAATAAAAGTAGGTTAATTTATTTTTGATTCGCGTTGCGATGCACAGAAGCCTCGGCCTTGAAAAAGGGCTGTGACAATACTCATTCAAGATGATGCAGCAGCAAAAATAATATTTTTAAGATAACTTACCAGGCATCCCAGACTGCCTCTGATGCTATCATCACTGATCTCTTTAATGTAAATAGGACACACCACGTAGACACCACCCATTGTGATGCCGACCAACACTCTGGCAGTAATAAGAGCCCAGGTTTCGAGGGAAAACAGAAGGATTGCCCAGGACCCCTAAGAAAAACAACAATTAAAAAGGTGGCACGTGTGTGAATAATACCACATCAATTTTCCATTACTTAATAGAAATTAAGTTTATAGTAATCGTTGTATCTACACTAATTTGATTGTTTGTTTGTATTGAATAGACTCCAAAACTACAAGACCGACTCGGATGAAATTTTATACAGCGATTCTTTGAAACCCCAGGCATGACATAGGGTAGATTTTATTTCGAAAATCCCACAGGAACGGAACGGAATCCTACGCTGGTTTTACCGCGTAGCTCAGCTAGTTGCTAATAAACCATGAAATTTAGGGTATGAAAGATTATATTAACAGTAAGATAATTATTATTAGAAACACACAAGTAATTATAAATATAAGCAAATCTACTTCCGTATTGAACGAAATAAAAGTGCTCTGTCAAATGATAATTACTATTTTACACAAATTATTATTTTATTTTATGGTACTGCGATACTTTGACGATTAACGGTTTTGCGGTCAGACGTTTAAAATCAGTTGAAAATAACCCCCTTGCCAGCTGTATTATAAAAAAACCAAATATGCACGAATTATTACCCTACAATAATTTACATTGCTATCAAAGTAATCAAAAGGAATATTACTTACAAGGGACGACAAAGAAATGATAAGGAGTGTTTTCTTCCGGCCAATTTCATCAGCTATCACCGCCAGGGACCAGGACGCTGGTATACATATTAAGTATGCGACAGCCGCCATCCAGGATAACTAGACGAAAGCATACAATAAGTTTATTTAAAGGCCTATTAGTGAGAAAAGCAGTAACTTTGCACAGTATTTCTGGAGCCATAATTCATAGATCAATTCTGAAAAAAAAAAGTAATTCATGAATAATAACTGTGTGATATCAAAGTACCTACACATGATAACGAAAAAGGAAAAAATCACAAAGGTAGGTCGTAAATAAAAGTTTTTCAACTTTTATTTTAAATAAAAGGATGGGTGCTCGGGAAAATCATTAAAAACATATTTATTTTGCAAAGACCAACATTGGCCTATATTCCTATCCCATACATCTTCCATCCTGTTCTACTCTTCTCCTAATTTCCCATCATTAATCCTCTTCTTATGCCGACTTGAAGGAAAGGGCCCTCCTTTTTCTTCAAGTCGGCAAAGCATCTCATATAATTTGGTTTTGTAGATATTCATGGGCTGCGGTCAGTCAATTAACATCAGGTGAACCGCATGCTCCGCTTGCCTGCTGCACTATATAAAACAAGGGGTAAATCAACAATATATAATTAAAAACCACATTAAAAGTGTATTTGACCACCGCATATTTAACGTTTAAAGAAAACAGAATATTTCGCGCCCGCTCTACGTCTGAATCGTATATTATATAAAGTAAATTGGAAACTACTTATACATATATATATATATATAAATATTATGACGCTAAAAGTATGTGCTATTAGTATGGGACATTTCTCAGATATTTACTTCGATATCAGTCAAAGGAACACTCCTTGGCGAGGCTTCTGACTGCAGGAGCAGGGACATCGGGGAAATCCAGCCGATCGAGGTACCATATGAGAACACCGGGATATTTACTGTAATCAAGAAATGTTGTTATCTTATTAATACTTTAAATGCAAATATTTTTGAGTATTTTCAGGCAAAACTACTGAATGGATTTGAAACTGTATATCAATATAGATTACATTTAGTATAACGCATGACCTACAATTTATGCTGTTTTTTTTGTTATTTGACTATAATTAGATGAAATTACGCAAGCGCAACCGAAACTTAGTAAAATAATAGTTGATTTTAACCTGTACTTCAAAAAACTGATGAAGCCACATTTTATGTGGTTTTATTTCAACATGCAATTATAAAGTAATTATAGATCCGAGATGCAGTTGCTCAGCGTATACTGCTCCTACGTTAGTCGCTGCGCTGATTGTCAGCAGCAGCCCAATGGCATAGTAGCGATTGAAGGAATCAGAAATGGATATGTAAATCCAATTAGTTATTTCTTATAATATGCATATTATAAGAAATAACTACAGCGATACAGCGAGCGTGGTAATATGTATATTATAAGAAATAACTAATTAAATTATAGGTAAACAGAAAAATTTTAAGTTAACTGAAAATGACGGACCGAGGAAGTAAAAACATGGAACTTATTCTTAATTTCTAATAATAATAATAATTTTTCATGCGCAGTTAGTTCAAGTCTCTTAATATTCGTCGATAAATTCGAAAAAACTGACAAACACTGTTACCCGAAACATGATAAAACTTGAGATTGATTGATTCATTATTTAAATAAATTAGTGAATATTTTCCGCAATTAGAGTGGACTTAAAATTACATGCCTTTATTTACCCCCGTAGCTTCTGATCCCGTGGCAACACCAGGATTTAAGGTAGCACATGTATTATATTAACCTTACCGATGTGTTTACCAATAATCGGTTCAGTAGTTTTTGCGTGAAACAGTAACAAACATACATTCATCCTCACAAACTTTCGCATTTATAATATCAGTTGGATTAATGGTCTTATCAATAACAAGTATTTTGCGCGATTCCGTAGCATAATGTTATATAGCTTATAGCCTTCTTCTTTTAATGATCTATCTTAAACAAAGGCTAGTTCAGATCGATTCAGTAGTTCTTGAGAATAGAGCGTTCAAACTTTATATTATGTATTTGTAAACATAACACCTATGCGAATAGTATCCGGTCAAAAATAGATATATTTAGTGGTTCTCTCGTCTCAATTAAGAATAAATTAGTAAACGTAATTAAATAAGTATTTACTTTGTGCCTAATAATTAGCTGTTCCACATGCCTTTGCTCCCGTGGTGTTTAGTGAAAATGCAGCTTTCAAATGGTGTTTCAAAGGATGTTTGAAATCAATCCGTCAAGTAGTTTTTTGTGTGAAAGCATTACAAATATGCACAGGGAAGTGCAAATCTTTTGCGTTGTAACTTTGAATTTAAGTTTAATTATCACTATTGTCAGTAAAAGGAACAAAATTAAGGTAAGTTTTCCAATTATTTTTGTATAAATGCATGTCTACATCTATGTTATAAATGAAATGAATGTTATTAAATAGTTAGTAGTATAGATTGTTAACATTTGTAACCAGTTTTGTGGACTTAATAATAATAAAAAACACATGTTTTATTTTATTTGGATACTAGCTTTCCGCCCGCGGCTTCGCACGCGTATGCCATTAATTTCTGTACTTTTTAGAGGCGCACAACAAAAGTTTAAAAAATTACGGTTGAAGGACCGCTTATATAGCTTTTTTATAATTTTCTATGGAAATAGGTTTGACCAAAATCTCACAATGCGCGCGCCTCTTCAAAATACAGAAAATTGTAATCCACGCGAGCGAAGCCGCGGGCGGAGAGTTAGTTATTTTTTAAAGGTTTTAGAGCATTCATTATAACAGCATTCAGTATAACATTTTCACGACTTGAGAAGCGTATATCTCAAAAAATATTTATTTTAGCAAAAAACGCATTGAAAAACCTTCATTTCATTTTTAAAGACCTATCCAATGACACCTCATTTAATTATCTATTCGTGAATTTATTTTTATACCCTCCGTTCACATGTATGAAAAGCCACCCCTAAAAATATTTTTTTTCAAATAAAATGTAGTCTATAAGTTGTACCTAATATTGGTCTATAAGCATGTGAAATTTTATCAAAATCTGCCCAGTGGTTATTACGTGATTGACGCACATACAAACAGATAAACAGATAAACAGATAAACAGACAAACAGAAAAAAATTTTTAACCATGGTTTTGGTATCTATAGAACATACATATTGCATACCATTTACTCTTTTTGAAAAATATTCAATGTACAGAAATGGTTCGGTTACTGTTTTATTATATGTATAGATAGATGTGGTGTTAATTTCTGTTTGATATAATTGTACAACTATTAAATATCAGGCGATGGATCGATGCTACTAAAACAAGTATGAAATAGATATAAAATATTTCGTCATATATTATTCCTAGCAATACTTCAATTAATGTTCAGTTCCTCATTTAATAATAATTTTTAAACGAAATATTTGCAATTAAATTGATTTTTGACTAATATAGGAATAGAATAGTAATAACAATAATAAATTTGTTTAATTCAGTCACCCATAACAATACAATCGTTATAAATAACAAATTTCAATGTTGTCAAAAATTTAAAATTAAAATTATAAGTAGATTTTGAAATTAGTTTTAAGGTGCCAAAATAATGTTTTTCACAAGTTTATAGCTATCTATCCATAATTCTGTCTGGACTACCTTATGAGATCCATCCCATTTCATGTAGTGACTATATTGTATGATTATGGTCTAACGTATCTGAAATATTAATAAAAGCTCTAGTGAGTTAATTTCTCTAGAAGTCAGGCAATAAGACCGCTTTTGGCACATTTATGAATATCTTTTTTATAAATGTATTAATTGTTTGTTCAAAAAAGAATATCGATATAAGTAAAAAATCATCTCAACAACTTATACAATTATGTAAAAATTATTTAGTTTATTACACTTCCTTCTTTCTCTTTTTAAATGAAAATATTCTTCTTTCTTTAAATGAAAATATTTCTATCATCAAAATTTATCATCCTTCCTTCCTTTCCTTATTCTTACTGATATTATAAATGCGAAAGTTACGCTATATGTGTTTCTTCTTCACGACAAAACTACTCAACCGATTTTGATGAAATGTTGTACGGAGATTGTTGAAGACACCGAGTAAAAAATAAATGTATTCTTCGTTCTCCACGTTAATAGGTATAAAATTTCGTAATATTAAAAAAATATAACCAACTTACTTAGAAATGCACATATTATTTGTGCCACTTTGCTTCCTTCTCCAAATAATATACTTTTCATTGTCACTAATTATAAAAAATAATCACACCCAAATTCTAGCACAGTTTAATTTTTAATTTATTTTGAACATTTTACTTAAAATAAAAGTGATTTTAAACAACGTTCAACGTATGTTGTCACCCAACGACGTCCAAACGACAACTGATTGATAAAAGTTACGTTTGTATTTGAGTGTTACTTATTTATTTATTTATTGTTTTAAGGATCACCAACATGACATACACTGCTACTATGATGCAGGTTTTGTGAAATTACAATTACAGTCTAAATGTCACAATTATAGGCAACCTACTAAATTAAATTAATAATTAGTTCTCAAAAACATAGTGGTGTTAGAGGAACTGCATTTTGGCAGACTTAAAGAAAGTTGTAATTTATAAGTGGGTGTATATATATTGGTGTGTTTTTTCTGCAACTCTCAGAGCATGAGTATTATCTATTTTTTTCTTTAAGGGCGTAGGTGATCAGTATTCTGTGCCCTACCAAACTGGGAAATATGTTTATTCATTTCAAGTTAGGTTAGATACGATACCCGGTGGGACGTGAGAAAGGAAATTAGACAGATTTTTTTATGGCAAAAATTGCTCCTTTGCTTCCGTGGGTCATCTGATGTCCTTATCACCTTGAAATAATTTAAAAACATCCATTTGAAAATCAGGAAGATGATTGATCAGGATTGATTATTATGGGTATTGCGAATATGGGTGGAGACTCAGGCTAATAAGAGAGGATTCTCTTATTAGCTAGAATAGTATGTCATGGCGGACAATCTCAAAGGAGACTAGCCAGCGTCGCAATATGTGCGCGAACATGGGACTCATTCTATTCTTTTACTGACATTGAAGAAAGATGAGGCGAAACCGACGGCTTGACGTGCACTCCTAAGATATACAAGTATCGTCAACTGCCTGACTTACGTTTTGTGTAAGGAATCTCAGTTAATTTTTTTTTCTACGAAAAATGTCAATAACATTAAAAATACTTTTTGTCTATACTAATATTATAAAGAGGAAAGACTTGTTTGTTTGCTTGTATTCAATAGGCTCCAAAACTACAAGACCGATTAGGGTGGCAAACATGGCCCATGCGATACTCGGCTTTAAAATAAAACAAATGCAGTGTGATTATGAGACGTCGTTTAGCTGAATATTTATTATGATCTTTAAAATAAGTATATTATTATAAAATCAATCATATGCATAGTAAACGATGGCCTTCGAAACAGGTTTTAAATTACACCAAAAAATTAAAAACGTGACTTGAAGAATATTTTATTAATCAGCTAGCAAGAATGATGCTCTTTAATTTGTTTGGTTTCGTCAACTGAACCAACCTTATTAGGAGTTCTCTCAACGCCCATAAACCTATTCAGAGACGATACTTGAGTGGCGGTTTGTAACTTGTCGTTTAAGTCCTATTGTTTTTGAATTAAAAATTGAGAAATGTCGAACTACGCATAAGATTACTTCTACACTATTTATTAGGGATGAAACGGATAGTGGTTTGGCCGGATACAGGATATCGGATATCCGGCTAGCTACACGGCCGGATAGCCGGATATCCGGTGGCCGGATATTCGGACGCTTATCGCGTTACAACTTGATTTGAATATATGCGCGCGCGACGATTTCTGCCATTATTCATATACAAATAATAATTTGTGGCCAAAAATAGAACCGACTTCATCACTCTAAAAAGTAGAAATTAATCTTTATTTTTGTTTCAGTCTATACAAAGTCAGTGCTTGTATCTATTTTCAATTTAACAAAAAAAGAATAAAAGTTATTTTCTACTTTTTAGAGTGAGGAAGTCGGTTCTATGTTTTTGCAAAAAGCTATTATTTTTCCCTTTTTAGTGACCTGTGACACATTATCTAGTCACAATTCAGTATTAGAGTTAGAGTTTAATGGGTATATGCATCATTAAACCTTAACCACAGAGCTTATCCTGTTGAATTTCGAGGAGTTCCGTGGAATATCTTCCACATGGATTATATTTATTTTATCCAAAAAAATATTTAGAAACCTCTATTTTATTTTTAAAGACCTATTCAATGACACCTCATTTAATGATACATTAGCGATTTATTTTTTTTACCCTACGGTTACTGGTATGGTGAGCCACTCTCAATTTTTTTTCAAATCAAATATAGCCTATAAGTTGCACCTGATATTGTTCTATCAGCGTATGAAATTTTATCAAATTCTGCTTAGTACTTTTTACGTGATTAACGAATATACAAACAAACAGAATAAAAATCTATCCATGGTTTTGGTGTCTATAGCACATACATATTGCATACCAATTACTCTTTCTGAAAAATATTCAATGTACAGAAATGGTTTGATTACTGTTTAATTATATGTATAGATTTGCTTTGTGTCAAATAATCAATTACTAATATTATAAATTGGAAAGTAACTCTGTCTGCCGGTCTGTACGCTTTCACGCCTAAACTACAGTAACGATTTTGATGAAATTTGATACAGAAATAGATTAGACAACGAGAAACAATAGAGTTTTAGAAAATTTTGTGTTTCCACAGAAAAGAGCGATATAGACGAGTTTAGGGCGTAAAGAATTCAGCACGAACGGTGTCGCGGGAAACATCTTTTGACATATACATTTATTTATTTCATTATCCGGTATCCGGCCGGATAGTGCACTATTATCTGGTATCCGTCCGGATAGTGAAAATAGGGCCGGATAGGCCGGATACAGGATAGTTACCGGATATCCGTTTCATCTCTACAAAATATCCATATATACATAGACATATTAAAACATTTTAACCATATTTATTAAACGTCCATAGTTGGTGGAATTATTATTGACATATTTTAAGACTAAAACAAAATTGCTATATTATTTTACTATGGACCATTTTCCTAAATATTGTATAGTGAATTGGATATTAATAATTTTACACTGCTAACAGGAATACTAATCATGAAACAAAAAGTTATTTACCCAACAAATACAAAATTTCTTCTGGAGAGTTTATCATTTTTAAAAATTAATTAGAGCAGTTTAGTTTTATCTGTCAGTGTATGTAATTTATTGCTGTATTTACAACTATATTTTTTTCCTTAGAGTTATCATATTCAAAATAGTTTAATAAATAATTATTATTTTATTTACTTACTTTTTGTAGACTCGACAGAAAGAATTATTAATCCGTTTGTCAGACATGTGCCTCCTGCGGTCTTCAAAAAGGTCTTTTATAGCAGTCACTGTT
>LQNK01002283.1:105546-126199 GCA_001586405.1 Phoebis sennae | reverse complement strand
GGCTTGAAGAAAAGGGAGGGGATAAAGAGAGGATGACTGATAGGAAGTCGGGAGAGGAGTAGAACTGGACTTTTTATTTAATGTAGCAATTGTTGAAAACTTTTTTTTAAAATTTGAATCTTATTTTTTATTCAGTTAAATGATAGAAAAGTAGTTTGAATAGTTTTAATCTGTTTTTAATGAGGTTAATTAATATATAATTTACTGAATGATTATGATGATGCTATAATTAGATAGATAGAATTATGTTAATAGCTCACAATTAAATTATCCAATTTTAGCATGTATTGGATTTCTGTTATCTTAATCTATACATATAATAATCTATACATATAATAAAACAGTAACCGAACCATTTCTGTACATTGAATATTTTTCAAAAAGAGTGATTGGTATGCAATATGTATGTTCTACAGATACCAAATCCATGGTTAGAATTTTTTTTCTGTTTGTCTGTTTATCTGTTTGTCTGTTTGTCTGTTTGTCTGTTTATCTGTTTGTATGTGCGTCAATCACGTAATAACCGCTGAGTAGTTTTTGATAAAATTTCACATGCTGATAGATCAATATTAGGTGCAAATTATAGGCTACATCTTATTTGAAAAAAAAATTTTTAGGGGTGGCTCTCCATACATGTAAACGGAGGGTAAAAAATAAATTCGCGAATACATCATTAAATTTGATGTCATTAGATAGGTCTATAAAAATGAAATGAAGATTTCTAAGTGCGTTTTTTGCTAAATTAAATATTTTTTGAGATGTATGCTTCTAAAGTCGTGAAAATGTCATACCACGTGACAATGTGAGATTTTGGTTGCCTTGCGATCATGTCTTTTTATACTCTTTATGTATAGATTCTGTAAAAACACTCAATAAATTCTCAAAAACCTTCACAAAATAGGTATATAACTCTTCGCCCGCGGCTTCCCTCGCGTGTGCTACAATTTTCTGTATTTGGAAGACATCATAAAAGACACTATAGACATGCATATAACTAGTGGCTCGCCCCGAGCTGGACCTCGCGTTGTAATGTTTATATTCATCGAGACCTTACATTTGATGTTACACCAAAGCCAGACTACACATCGGCAGACGCATATGCGAACATCATTGATGATGGATGGCGGATACATCGTCAGACGTAAATTATCTACTTCGGCTGTACTACTGTGGCCTATTACTACGTCTTCATGTCCGTGGACACCATCGGCAGATGACGTGCAAAACAACAACTGATAAGAATTAAAAGTATTCTGTATAATTTTTTATTCGTCGAATTTTAAAGAAAAAAGATGAAGGACTGTAACGACTAACGTATCCGAACCTTACGCAGTATTTGAGTATTGAAAGATTAAAAATGCATTGCAAGTCTGAAGTTAGTATTGCCCAGTTCCTATAAAAATAAAACGAGTCGTTAGTCGTCTATGATAAACGTGACGTTAACATAACTACCAAATCTTGGTTCTGATTGGTTGATTAGAACCGCCCGTTATTTTTTTGAAAACCATTCGTTTATGTTATACTATGAGGTTCCATCGTGTGAGCGAAGAATGATCATTGAAAAATTATCGTTTAGAAAAATACAATTCTTATTAAAGGAATTTAAAATAAAATCTATAGCGCGAATCAGAAGCCTCGTAGCGCCATCTGTATTTTTCAAATATCACGTTGAGGATGGTTTGTTCTTTATATATTAAACGCGGTTTTTTATACTCTTATTTTTTCGTGGTATAGTAAACATCGTCTTTAAATATAAAAAGAAAATAATACAACTATTATCTTTCCGAGAAAGAAACAATGAACAGTTACGTAAATCGAACCGTTACTTATCGGAAAGCAATTCAATTCAATATTCATTAATTAATGGATATTATGAAATTTACAATTTTTTTATAAATACTTTAATAAAAATAAAAATTCTCTAACAAAATATTTGGAAATAAATTCATTTATAAGGGGCCGGCTGGGGCTATTACGTTGGTGTTTTATTCAATCATTATAATAATATGCGTTGCTTCCACTAGACGGCGGAGGAATTAAGAAACCTTAGTGTACGAGGAATTTGTTATTGTGTTATTTTAAAAATTATCACATAAAAACTATTCCTGATGTTTAAATACAATATTTATAAGTTGTCATACGTTAACTTTTATGAAATTCGTATTTTATTGAGTATTATCGATGTTTGAAGAAAGAATGATTCATAATAATGAACTGTAAATGTGACAATAGATGGCGTTGATTAAAATTATTTTTTTTCTTATCTTACTTATGTTTTGAAAACGGCTTATATTAAAAATAAGTCAATACTTTTTATGTTATGTACAAATATTGACCTTTCATTTGATACCACACTCGGGTATATTCATATTTTACTCGCTTTTCGACCCCCCTATCTTCGCAACCCCAATACCAATTTTTTTCATCTTCGAACTCAAGATTTCTTTTTATCTATACTATTTGCTTACAAAATTTTATCAAGATCGGATAAAAAATATACCTGATAACGTCCGACAAACATTTAACTGTTTATCCCCCCCTATCTTCTTTACCCCCCCACCGATTACGCTCATCTTCGAACTCGACATTTTCTTTTGTCTAAACTATACGCCTATGAAATTTTATCAAGATCGGATAAACGATACTCAAGTTATCGTCGGACAAAGTTTTTCATACTTACATACAAACATACAAACATACAAACATACAAACATACAAACATACAAACATACAAACATACAAACATACAAACATACAAACATACAAACATACAAACCTACAAACATACAACGCCCGGCCATCTCGACTCTGAGACCTCGCTTCGCTCGGTCAATTATCAGCGGTCCTGCGACCGTCATTTTTCTAAACCTTTGTCGTGCGCCTCTAAAAAATACAGAGATTAGTAGCCCACGCGTGCGAAGCCGCGGGCGGAAAGCTAGTAAATAAATAAAATAAATAAATCTTAATACAGCAATAAATAAGTTATGTACATAACGCGATTTCTATTGAATTTGACTTTTGGGGCAATTCCGTCAATAGCAGCCAATTTCATTAAATAAAATATTTTCCTAAAAAAGTACATTAAAAATCCAAATAAAATAAAAAATCGAGAACATATAAGAATTTCATCTTAATTATTTTATTGGTTTACTATAATTAGAACAAAATAGGAATTGTAAAACCACAAAAGAATGTATTTATAGGAAAATCATAACCGTGTTTTGTATTAAACAATGAAAATAACATTATCTGTGTTTAAAAATTGTCAAGTTTGACGTAAAGATTTTGTGTAATGAAATTTCAGTTACATGATTTCATGATTATTCATTATTTATAGTATTTATAGTATAATGGAAGTCGACGAATTCATCATAAAGTAACAATATAAATATCTACATGATTTTGATTTGTTTATTCTTATACGTAACTATCGTTCGTAAGTATTTTTGAAAATAACGTAATAAATTTGGTCATGGATAGACATTGCTTTTAAGAAAGGAAATAGAGGATAAGGAAAGGAATTATACCCTACCACAGATTAGAGAATAAAAGGCAGATGGAATGCGCTGAAGACTCGAGTGACGCTGGAAAGCAAATACAAAAACGATTGTTCAGTTAGCCGAAACATGTCACGAGGGTCTCGTATTTCTTAAAAACGTATGTTCTACGTACGAAAAGTTAGCGTCACTCGAGTCTTCGGCACACTCCATCTGCCTTTTATTCTCTAATCTGTGTGCCCTACAAATAATGTCTGAAAATGAAGTCGCACATTCTGAAATGTTTCACCACAACGCGTTTAGTAGTTTTTCTTTATGGAGCATCAATCCATCCTGGCTATCTTTTGCTCTTTTCACACTCATCGCTTTTATGGGACTAACTATGGCCCGCGGTTTCACCCTCTTGTATTTCCAATTCCCGTGAGATTTGTGGGATAAAAACTTTTCATATACATTTTTTTTATGACAGAGCAAGCAAAGGAGCAAGTGGGTCTCTTGATGTTAAGTGATCACCGCCGCCCATGAACACCTGAAACATCAGGAGTGTCGCAGGTGCTTTGCCGGCCTTTAATGGGCATACGAGTATAAGGCTCTCTTGAAGGCCTCAATGTCGAATTTGTTCGGAAATACCGCACATAGCTTCACCGTTCGAGGAAAGAAGTTGCGGGTGAAGCGCATGGTGGTAGATCGCCAACCATCCAGATGGTTCATATATATTTCTTCCTTAAAATACAAACTGTCCTTGTGCAACTTTCATACCATATCACTATCCATATTTATTATGTGGTTTAAGCGTTAGGAAGAGCTACTTTCGCATTAATATTAGTAAGGAATAAGGTTTTTCTCTAATACCCCTGATACTCCTATTTTATTGTACTGTATAATAGCCTACAGCCTATAGCCTATATATCTAGTTGATATAATTGATAGATTGTATTGAGACTTCTTGGTGTAAATGCATTTTAAGTTTTGAATTAAAGATTTAATTCAATACTATCTAGTTGAGTTTTATTATAAATTGTGCACACAATTTTTCTTCCAGTTCTGATCCTGAATCACCACAACGCGCTCAACTTTTCAACCCTCGAGGAGTTTACGAAGAATTTCCACGAGTTGGTTGAAGAGATGGCGGTGTACTTTCAACCGTGCGGGTATCCCATCGAGCTTGTCGCCAGGCTCTGCTTGGACGAAATGGAACTAGTCTATTGAAAGTTTGATTTATTTGTCGAGTAAATTTTGTGAATGTTATTGCTTTTTAGTCCATAATTGCTTACTATCTTATCTTTACTAGTAATAAAGAAACTTGACTGTCGCTTATAGAGGTAAAGTAACAGTCTCACTTATAGAGGTCCATGCGGGAAAAACGACTCTCTGTCTTATCGAGGTTTCTGTCTCTCACTAATAGAGGTTTTGGGTGCTTAAAATGGCTATTACTCTCACTTATAGAATATATCACTTACTATGGTCAATAATTAATAGATTATAATTGTATAGTTTTGCTCTATCTATAACGTAAAGTAACTAATAAACTGATAACTAGTATAATAGGGGCTTCTTTTGCTTGAAGTTTTTTAGCCAATGAAAGCCCCATTTTCATGGTGTGATAAATAGGTGAATTTTTATGATTGTGTGAAAACTGGCGCGCACGGTTCTAGTACAAATGTAAGTATCATTCTAACCTTTTCTCTGTTCTGTGATACCATCCAAATACAGCGCTATATGCTCGGAGCATTTTGAACATTTAAATATATACATATTTCGCATTTATAATACAAATTAAATAATGAATTAGTTAGGAGGATTTCATCCCCTTGAAGTTCTTAAATTTATGTTTGATTATTTTTTTGGTAATAGTGGGAATTCAACTAATATCGACATGTAGTTATCGTTACGAACAATCATTGGGTGAGTAGCAAAGTGACAACTGGGTGACAAACGGTTGTACCGTAAATATTATATGTATTTATTTTAAAGGTGTTAGATACCAAAATTTAATGAATTTATAGCGTTACTTAGCGTTGAATAGTTAAACTTCGTGAAAAATTGATTTAAAAGTTTAACTAATTACTTCCTTACTGAAATACAAAAAGACTTCCTTTCTAATAACAATAAATACGATTTTCAACCGAAATGTTTTAGTAAATTTTGACATTGCTTCTTTTGTATGCATTGTACGATTTAATTTGTCAATGTGTGAGTTGGTTCTCATACTAAAGAAGCACTAGGTTACTCCCACTTGTTATTTCTATTCCGTGTATAGCATAGTACGTACGAGCAGGGACGGGTTTTAAACTGACACATACAGTTTCACTAAACACAAATAAAAAAACAAATAGAGTTTAACCTTTTATTTGTTTATAAAACATCGGTACAGAGATTATTATGTCTATTAGTTTTACGGTTTACGTATACAATTACGCAAATATAATATTGAAGTGAAATGCTTTAAATGCAACTTCCACCATCCATTCTAAACCTTTACAATGAGCAGTGGAAATGTCCCTTAATTTATGTACAAATACTAACTAATTAGATAATAAATTAGAACAATAAATAAACAGTCAAAACTTAGCCTTATAATACACTTTAGGTTTGCCAGATGTTGTTTTTTGTAATCTGTCTTTTCTACTGTATTTCTACATAAGTGTTAGAAGGAAATGAAAAAACATTCCTCTTAAGAGACCATCTAGATATAACGATACAAATATTTCATTTAAGCTATGTTGGATTTTTGTTTTATAAATCCTAACGTCTTAACAATGATATATTATAATGTATAGATATGTTCTCTCCATAGACGACTACTGTGAAAAAATGCGACCATCAATGACAATGTCGTCTTTGGACAATCACTTCATAATTGAATTTAAAAGTCTTTATTTTCGATTTCATACCTATGATATGATACTTTCCTTTTATATTTTTATTTGAAGAATGGTTCGTGCATTTTCTAAATACATATGAAGGCATTTTATAGCTTTCTGTCGTAACCAAGCCACCGCTGCTATGTAAAGTTCTGTCAACAGTCGTTCGTAACCAAGGGAGTGTGGATCCACATGTATCAATTTGAAATCTCAAAATTAGCGTGCTAGTAACATATCTATAGTTATATAATATCATTGCGTCTTAAAAATGTTTTTACCCAACATCTGGCAACCCTACTTATCTAATGTCATAAATTAATTTTGCTACGTATAACTCCATGGCGTAAGGAGTTATGTAATGTTTTATTTAATAGCAAATCCAATGTGGATATTAAAATTATTTCAAAAATGTATGCAAAGTTCGATTCATTAGGAACTTCGTAAAAATAAGTCGTTATTACTTCAAAGATTAATAAGAACCGCAGAATTTATTTCTTTTTAAGATGAGCGTGCGCAATTTCATTTTAATCAAATAGGTGTTGCCACACAAGAAAAACATTGAAAAATACTTGGTATTAAAAAAATAGAGACCATAAATTAAATTAGCAAGCATTCTTGATTTCTATACAATTTTAAATGCTACCTTCTTCATATGTAGTCTATGATCAACTGTATGTTTCATTTAAATTTCAACGAATTGCGCCCAATTGTATGATTCGCCAACGCTCAATAGATGGCGCTGTTCGTAAAATTGAAAAACATTTTTGTACTTAATAAATATTCTACAGAGACACAAATGGAAGACATTATGTTTCTATAAGAGAGGTAAATAATATCAATACATATTAGAATTAAATTATTGAAGAAACAAAGAAAGAAGTAATAGAAGAAGAGAGAACTGATTTAAATAGTAGTTAAATTGAAACAGTGTTAAAGTTAGGTTATAAAGATTTGATGATTATTTACCTCCCGTCTACAGATAAAGAATAACGTATATTTCACTAAATAAGAATTGGCACTAATTAAAATGGTTCACCCATTAGAAGCGGCGTATGACTGACAATACTTATCGATATAAATAGTTCTTGGGCTCTTCGGCGATGGGTTCCGTGCATGTTCCTAGGTGCTTGAGCTGGACGAGACTCCTGGAATTAGTAAGAAAGAAAATTAGTGTCGAAGATTATATATATACGATTTGGGTCTATTTAAGGCCAGAGTGAATAGGTTCCCCCTCGGCAAGCATGCTGATTAATGGCCGCATCACTGCTTACCATCATTCATGATCGCGGTCAGATATCTGGCAGTGTTATAAAAAAAGAAAAAAGAAGAAGAAAATTAATGTCGAAGAAGTAAATAAGAGAACACTAGTGAGGTTTCAAAAGAGCTTCCAAAAAATTGGATAAATAAACGATTTGAAATTTGAATTTAAATTTGAACTACATGTTATAGAGAACTAGATGTGCCCCGTGGTTTCACCCCTTTAAAAACGATACATTGTACGCAAAAAAATCGTAAAAAATAATGAAAAGCGTCGGCGAGGTTTTGTTAATATAATATGATTTATTTATTAAGCTATGCAACACCTTATATATAATCTGTAACTGGTAAGGTAAGTCTAAAACTGGTAAAGATTAGGCTTCCTGAACTTTATCCCGCAAAAATGACGTATATATCGGATATAATAGCGAATTTGTAATCTCTGTTTTTTTTTGTTACTTAAGACCTTCTTCCTCTGTGGTTCTCACCTCGACCTGCAGTTCTCCATCTCCAAGAAGCAGGAGTTGGAGTACGTCTTGTCGTCGGTGCCGCACACGGGGTCATACTCCGGCGGGCACACGCGGGCGCAACCGGCGTACTGGAAGCGTGCGAGGCAGCGCTTTAGAGGCACCACGAACACGTGCTTGCTGAAATTCATCATATTTATTACATATCATTTCAAACTATAACATTCTCTTTTAATTAGTTAACACGGTTTATACTCGCTACTTGTTTATTCGGTATAGGCCGACAGTTTCAGACCGTTTTACAGGTCGTTCATCAGGTTGGGTGGGACATTTACGCGGTCACGTCCCGTCTCGCACGTAAAAGTTATCTTATAGTTCACAAACTATAAGATTCTTGTTTTACTTATTTGTACTGACTATGTTGTATGCAAAAAAAAAAATATCATGATGGCGATTAGTGTCTCGCCTTGCGACGCTTATTTATTATTATTACTAATAATGTCCGTTTCCCTTGCAATAAATCATGGAGTAATGGTTCTGATATGGTAATGGTACATTCACTTGATAATTATAAGTGATCAACGTGACTAATGTACAATGTCAAAAGTGCGACGACCTTGGTTAATCTTGAAGACAAGTCTTTGATAGATCGTTCCTCTATTCCTAAATCATACTAAACGATAATGTGTCAAGAATTTGCCAGGAATATTCCAAACCTACCCGCAGTTCTCCTTCTTCATAATACACTCGTTCTTATAGAAGCGGTTGTCAGACCCGCACACGAAGGCCGGCGTGTCGGGGCAGGCGCCGTGGCACAGCGCGGTGGTGCGGCAGTGCGACGCTGATACCGCTACCACGTGTTGGCCGCAAGTAGCGCGACGGAGCTCGCATTCGGATCTAAGAAAAATAAAGGGACTATATTAGCTTTCGTTGCTTTTGCCTTTCTTATTTCTATAAAAATATGAGTCAATACAAAGTAATTACCTTGCCTGGAATTTCGTCTAAACATTGAGTGGTGACCCAGTTGGGGCACTCACTTATTTACTTCCTGTTTATATTATGTTTGTAACTGTATGTATAATGAGTTGTGTGTGCCAATAAATGATTAATAGGTAGAATATATATTAAATATTAGATAAGAATAGAATAGAATATTCTATATTTTACAAGTACAAGCTAAGATTGATAGTCATCATAACTAAACTGGTAATGTTGAGATGGACAATAGACAAACATACTCAACGGTACAAACAATTTATTGAAATAATTGTTAAGCTCTAAAACAAAGATCATAATAAAAATAATCCCCTAATGGATAACCTAGGCGCTTTAGTCAAAAAAACACAAGCAAATATGGACAGATCTGTTTCATCTTGTACAAGTCCAATATACTCAGTTACAATATCTAAACTAAGACTAGCCAGGTGCAGGAGATATTATAGTGTCCAAATGTACACAGGTGCCCCATGTGTCGATGAGATTGCAGACCCTCATAATTGGCGAAAGATCAGATGCAGTACCGACTCCCAGGAACGCTGGTCTTCAAACACTGCCTTTTTTGATCACGGTTGCTCCTAAGATTTTTTGTAAGAAAATCGATGCCAAAAGAACTGAAGCAAAGACTATAATATACACTAGACCAACGAGGGAGCCAGAGTGTAAACTTACTTGTAAACATTGCCATCAGACCCGCACACAGGTTGGTCGACCACGTTGTCGCAGTTATCTGGGCAGTCGGTTTCGAGTCGCGGCAGAAGCGTGCAGTTTCCGAAGTGGGCGAGTTGTACTCCTTTGCTGAAATTGGATAAAAATCATTTATTGATGGTAAAAAATAACATGGAATACTATCATTATTATACGTATATTGTGATTAAAGATAAAATTATTTAAGTTATAATCGCTTGTACCACATGTGCACTTAGTAAGTATGTTCAGTTTGGATAATAATTTACTAGCTTACTTTTTTACAATAATAGTCACTATAAGATGCCTAGATCAAATCGATCCGACCGATAGCGGTCATGGTGGCCAGTCTCATCAGAGATCAGCCAAACACAGATGCACTCTCTATTCCTTCACTCTCATGACCCGATGTGACGGCAGACCGACACGACAAGAGAGAGATCAGGCGCAGGACAGACGGTTTTAGGGCTGCTATTGAGACTTTTTGTTACAAAAATCTCAATAACAGTTTTTTGGGCCCACCTGGGATTCGAACCAGAGACCTCTCGATCCGCAGTCAAAGATACAACCACTAAACCAACGAAGCAGTCACCACACACTTTTATATAGATATAAAAGCAAGACCATCAACAGCATCCAACTTACAGGCAAGTAGCGACCTTAAGCAAGCAAGGGTTGGTGTATACATTCGCGTCTGTACCGCATACTGGATCTGGCTCGTTGGGGCACTTCACTTTGAGGCACTTGCTCATTTTCGACTTGCATTTGTCCATGTCCACCTTCTTGACGATCTTCCTGCTGTTCACTCTGGGGAAGGAATACATCATAAATATCATTGGTCATTTGACACAGTCTCATAGAATCCCAAATTAAGCTTAACGCTTGTAGTATTGAAAAGTTAATAGAACAAAAAACTTCAAGATATATTTTTTAAATACATACAAATTATAGATAAACTAGCTATGCCCCGCGATTTCATCTGCGTAAACTAAGAATACATATAGATTTCATCCCTTTTTTAAGAGGTCAACCCAGTTTCGAAAAATCCTGTATTATCTACCCATTTCCTTTTGCGAAAGATACTTTGAGTTAAATATTTAATTTTCATATCTCTACGTAAATATACTTTATACTTTGTATTGATACTTCTTGATGGAATTGCATATCACTTTTATATAAAGACAAACACATTTTTATACTTTCAATTCCACTATATTAACTCTTTTTACAATAATGTTTTATTTATTTAAACGAAACCGGTCGTGTTTAAATAAATAAAACATTATTGTAAAAAGTGTTAATATAGTGGAATTGAAAGTATAAAAATGTGTTTGTCTTTATATAAAAGTCTCTACGTAAAGAAAAATTTGGGGGTATTTATAATTGTTATAGTATTTTATTGGACCATTACCAACGTATGTATTTATTTATTTATTTATTTATTTATTTCTCATATATCCATACATTGAAAAGGTTAATCCTAACTCACCCACAATTCAGCATCTTCATCTCACACTCGTTCCTATAGATGTTCTCATCCGAGCCGCACACCAGCTTTTCCTTCTGGTCAGAACAGTCGGTGGGGCACGACTCCCCACCAGATGTCCTCTCTTGGGACACGCAGAACGCCATTGGTACTTCGAATACGTGCTTACTGAAATAAATTATTGGGGATTTATATGTTTAGGATTTTGTTTAGTTAACGAAATAGTACATATTTTTTAAATAAATACCAGTTCAAGTCATTAGTTACATTTAAGTATATTCACATTAATTCACATAGACTATCATTTTTATACTCAAATGCAAAATTTATTTTATGCGTAAATCCAAGATGAATAATAAAATTAATCAAGATTTATGAGTCGTATAAAATATGTTAAAAATATAGCTACCCTGACCGATTTCGGCCATAGTAGCCAAATTCAACAGAGACAAGTCAGCTGCACAGCAGATATTATAGTGCACAACTGCACTCTCTTTTCCTTTACTCACGTCACCCGATGGGACGGCAGATCGACACGACGGGATAGAGATCAGGCACAGGACCGACGGCTTTACGTGCTTCGAGGCTCGGGGGTGTTCCATCCAGACTCAGGGCTGTTACTGATATTTTTTGTCAGAAAAATCCCAATAACATTTTTTTGACCCAATCCGGATTCGAACCCTAGATCATTTTCTATAGTCCAGATGCAACAAACGAGGCACTATACTGACCCACAATTAGTAGCCTTCATCCTGCAAGCGTTCGCGTACAGCTTGCCGTCAGATCCGCAGGTGGGTCTCGCTACCCTCCAGCAGGACTCGCGGCAATGGCGCGTCGTTTGACAGTGCTTCTTGCTTGTCCGGACCACACCTTGCCTGGAAACATAATTAGTATTTATTTTAATTATCTTCGAAAATTCTCGACTGAGTAATCTATGAAAAAATCAATCCCTCCCCCTTTTTTTATTCGCAAGCGCCTAAATTAATACCGCAATTCTAATAAAACCAACATCTCACTAGTCGGAAAATATTACTCTTCTTATGTCGTAGAAGGTTAAAACTCTAAATATTGCCTAACCAATCTCTATAACACGATCTTTGGGCACGGAATAAGAAATGCATATCGTATCAGTATTTATAGCCGGGAAAAATTAACCACTTTGAGGTTCGACCACTAGACGACTATAAGTGTTCATTAATATGTATGATCTTTGGGTTGTCATGCAGTGCCTATCTTTGCATGTCGAAAGTTCTTAAGTATGTTTGTCTAGCCTAAAGAGACATTCTCTTCCGTTACTATTGCAAATACAAGTGTTGTTCTATATTGAGAACAAATGTATATGAAGAGAGAATGCTTCATATTCCAATTTCCTATTGGGTTTCGTATAACGAAATACTAGCCGCGCCCCGCGGTTTCACCTGCGTAGCTTCTGATCCCTTGGCAACTCCAGGTTTCAAAGAAGCTAACTTGATAACTATAGTTAGCTAGTTGGCAAGCCCATACTTTAAACGTGTAATTTCATATCCCAACACGCATAACCATTTTTTTAGGTGCTCAACATCCTTTGGACACCTAGATTAGCGCCTATATCTATTATGGTCTTTCACGGACAATCCACGGGGCAGTTGTAATTGACAATTATCCTCACCCACAAGTCAGTAGTTTCATTTGGCACGTGCTCTTGTACACGTTCCCATCAGATCCACAGATGGGGCCATCCAAAGGGGCCTGGGAGCAGTCCACGGGGCAGTTCTCACGGTGAGCACTGATGTTATTGCAGGCGCCGAGGTGGGAAAGACCGATACCGACTCTGCAAGAATAGAAAATGTATTAGAACCATACATCATACGTTTCCTCCATTGGGACTTAAGAGAAGAACCTACTCTCATTAAAAGGCTGGTAACACATTGCCAGGCTTCTGGAGTTGTGAATGCTTATAGGATGTGGTTATCACTTACCATCAAGTGACTCAATCAGACTATTATATATTTATTTAATTAGAGAAAAATAAAAACTAGATTAATTTGAACTAAATAATAGATTTGGGACTTGAGTATGTTCACCTGCAAATCTCGACTTGCAGCATGCATCTATTCAGGTAGGTTCTGCCATTGGTACCGCACACAGGGTCTCGTTCGGACGTACACCTGTGATCGCATTTAGAGCCCTGCGCACGGGAACAGGATCCTTGGTCTGGAGCTAGCCTTACACCTGGAAGTGATAATCATACTTTAGAGAAATTATCGGTACTATTTTGTTCATAATTAATTATTTATTTATTTAAGATGTACCAACAATTACTTGCAATGTGCTTAGATGAGAAAAAATAGAACTAAATATTACATTCATTGATGTAGTAATTCAATTAGGCTAACGCCACATGCTTTAATGAGGCGGTTATTCCAAAAATTCGTTAAAATAAATTTGAAATGATAAAATGACAACTTACAAATAAACAAACAACAAAAACTTTAAATGTTGATAACAGAAATAGAATAAAAACGTAACAGAACTAAATATTACATTCATAAGTATAGTAATTAAATTATAGGTTATCCACATGCTTTAAAATGACGGTAATTATAAAAATTCGTTTAAATAAAGTTGAAATGATAAAGTGACAACTTTCAAATAAACAGACAATAAACACTTTAAATATTGATAACAGAAATAAAATAAAAAATTAACATAGTAAAATACATGAGGCTAAAAACTAAAATAGGTACAGTATTATAATTTGATAGCAAAATAAATATAAGCTAGAATTTACAATTGAATAGACTTATTAAATTATAAAGGAATAAATAGAAAAGGTTGGCTTAGCTTCCGAGACTCGGGTTATATTAACACCAACTGCCTCACAAAAGGCATACTTATTTTTCCTCACCTTTTCCACAAGTCTTCTTCCTCATCTCACAAAGGGAGGGGTAGATGTACCCATCGGTCGCACAAACAGGCTCGCCTTGCAGCGCTGGGCCACAGATCCTGGGGCATGATGCATCTCGTGCCCCTTCACACCAGGATAGTACTGAAAGAGGAAAGTAACTTTAAAAATTTTGTAAAACACACGCGGGTGCCCGGAGGCCTATATTCCTGTCCTATTCGTCTCCCATCCTATTCTACCTCCCTCCCAACTTCCCATCATTAACCCTTTATTTTATTTATTTATTAAACACTTTATTTATAACGGCATTAAGGACAATAAAAAGGACCTTTACCTATCCTCCCTTCAAGCCGGCAGGGTATCTGCAACACTTTCCTGTTGTTGTTCATGGGCTGCGGTCAATCACTTAACATCAGGTAAAGCGAATAATCTTTCTTTGTATAGCATAAAAAATAATAATACGGTCTACAAAATATATAGCAATTGCATCGTATACAAGTATTCTGTCAATATCATGATTACAGTTATACTTTACGATCGAACTTTTTAAATAAGTAGGACTTTCATCTCGTTCATTTGTAAAACTTATCATGCCAAGGGATTAGCCGTACTAAAGTAATTTGTAATATATTTAACCAACGCCACGCTACAATGTCTTCGGAATAGCTAAATTAAATAAACCGATAAGAAAATTAAAGAATGAACTGAACTTCAAAAATAACTATGATAACAAAACAACATATAAATCTTTAAAGCAATGATAATAAACATTAATTTCAAGTATTAAACAACAACAAAGCCACAACTCCCGATTTATCGCCCAGCGTTAAAGATTAGAATTTCCCTGTAAATTGAAAGTTAAATATAAAATATAAATGCAATAATTGCGTGGAAACACGCAAGCCTCTACGTGATAGCGATCGCCACGCATTGTCTATAGCTAGGAGAGCTATGAAACAAGAGATTTTGTTAAGTCCCGGTCCCTTAACGACGGAACGTCATAGTATAATAGATACGAATCGTTTTCTATAACGAGCGGTTTTATGAGAAGTTCCTATAAAATAAAACAAGTCGTTTTACAGACAGTACAATAGATATAAACATACTAGTAGTTTTCTAGGCATAAGTCTGAAGCGTATCTATAATAAACGTGGAATTAACATAACTACCAAAACTTGGTTCCGATTGGTTGATCATAACCGCTCGTTAATGAAAACGAAACGGATCAGACCGGAGTCAATTATCGGACCAGTAATTCATTAGATTTACGCGTCTAAACAAACAAACTCTTTCGCATTTTATTAGTATTTATTGTTTTCTTGGCCATACACGCTGAAAAGATTCCTCCATGTATACTAGAAAAGTCCATTAGGATTCTGGGATGCCACTGTTCTATCGCAAACTTTTATTTTTCAAAGCGTTGCGTGAATTACGTGGGCAGGCCAACGCTTCGTAATTATTATCTATGGTTCTTTTTTTTCTGTGGTATTCTTGGTACTGGCTGGTTATAAAGTCGTTGGAATTCGAATTCGAATTATTTAAAAACTCTTAGAGCAATAGAACGTGTCAGATGTTAACATCAAAGAAATCGATGAATTCTTATTTCAAATCTAATGCAATTCAAAACATTCTGTTTGAGGCAAGCAGAAAACTTGTATGATGCCTCTTCTATTATACGCTGATATGGAACTGCAGACATAGCTGGTGAGCAGCCCGGCCAGGTCGAAAATTATACAAATATTTTTTTAAGCAATATTTAAAATGTTTTAATTACGATATGGTTATGGTTTTAACATTGACATGCGTGTTCAAAATATTTTACGAAAATTTAAATAAGTATCTATATAAAAATTTACAAAAAAAAATAATAATTTTAATAGCTAGCTTTTACTTTTAGTGTTTATAGTATATTCTCAAAAAGACAGGTCTTTCTAGTGGGGTATTCTACTATATCTGTACAAAAGGAGAGGCATCATAAGTCTTCAACTTGCTTCAAACACCTTCCTTGGTCCTAGCTCTTTGAATAATACAATGTCCATAGTAACATGATCGCAGACGCTTAAACAAATTATAGTTTACGTATTAATAAAATTTCTCTATAAATTTTGTGCCATTACAGTAAAAACGTTAAATAATGTTTTAAAATAAATGACAGTTAGCACTTCGCGTTAACGACGAAGTATTTACGACAATTTACGAGATAATTGACGCATTAAAGTTGTGGACCATTAGACTGCGAAGGAAATTTAACGAACATTTTAAACGATTAAAATATTTTAAACTGAATCTGAGATTTTTAATGTAAAATCTTGTTTTAAATGGAAAATATAAAGATGAAGTATAAAGATGGTTCGTCACAAAAAAATTTCATTGATCTTAAATGTAAGCTTAAAAAAGGTATTAGTTTACAAATTTACCCGTTTTAAATTTGAAGCTTTTTTACTGATAAATGCATGTTATTTATTTTCTATAAAAATGTAATAGGTTTCAAAAATCTAACTTATCGTTGACAAAGATTTTTCATACTTTTATACAAACATACAATCGCCCGGCTATCTCGACTCGATGGTTTTTGTATAAATATAGCCGAATATATCAAATGAAAGGTCTTGATTTATACATTACAACGCGAGGTCTAGCTCGGAGTGAGCCTCTAGTCTTAAATGACGATAAATGATAAAATATCTTACACTACTGCAGGTGCATTGAGCTACCTTGGGAACTAACAAGTGTCATATATTTCTTTATAAATCAGCGACAAAACGAGACGTCTTGATACTTGATTGGGATGTGACCGCATTCTTCGCTCAAGGTCGGTACAGTGCTCTATTCCATTTTTATGTGATGAAATATAGTGAAAATCATAATAAATTACTAAATGTCAAGGAAATAGAGTATTGGAACAATATTGTCTAAATATTAATAATCTATACGCTCGCTTGCCCCGTAGATGTACCATTTCTGTGCATTTAATATTTTTCAAAAAGTATGCCATATGTATGTTCTTTAGACACCAAAACTATGTTTTTTTTTCTGTTTGCCTTTAGATAATATAAATTGAAACAGATTCTTATCATCAAAAAATTTTGTGCATAATTTTAAACTCAATAGGTTTATATTTAATCAATATTGTTTTTAAACGAATAAATAAATAAAAACAACTTTCCCAGCTTGGCAGATTTATAATTGCTGATTAATTTTATTTACATCAAAGGAAGTATCAATTATTACTTTCCTGTAATCGAAAGTTAACAACTTTATTAGCAATTAGCTGTTCCACGAGGCTTCACTTCCGTAGCATAAAGTTATGTAGCTTAAAATATAGCCTATTTTAATCTGTGGTGAAATAATTTATCATTTGTACAGACGGATAGACAGACATATGGACAGACGGACAACGAAATAAAAAAAAATAAAAATAAATATAATTTTATATGCCTTCCGTTAAAACCATACCCTAAAAACTTAATTACATACATATAATAATTAAACTTCAACCACACCCACAAGACAAACAAAACAAACTTTCCATCCATAAATAAAATATCCAATTAACAAAGAAAACGAGTTTATTTAATTGAAGTACCAGGCGCATATATTCCAAAACAGATGGCCCAGATTGTCCCGACATGACTTGAGATATCGTGTCGGTGAACGGTGTATATGTGTGTTACTCGACTACGCTATGTTGAAGTTTGACTTCTGTACCTATGTTGTGCGCGCATATCCCGTTCGGTGACCACACTATTTACCATGTCCGTCACGGGCCCTTGTAGGAGATTACGGTACATTTGCATGCAAAACGTGTTGTCACTTTCTCTTGGATGAAATAGAAATTGTTGTTTGTGCAGCTCTCAAGGTACCTTGTTAATGTTACAGAGCATTTTATGTTTGATTTGAAGGCAAATATGTGTATGTTTCTTTACTTAAAAAGTTTAAATAACCCAAATTAGTAATGTTAAAGAAAACGGATTTTAAGATGCGACCGCGAGTAATTTTTGTGCTTTAAATTATTGTTCAATAATTTGCTGAATTTTGAAAGCTTGAAGGAGAATCTAAAGGTTTGTCAAATAAAGTAAGTGACTTTAATGCGCGCGGGAGATATTAGAGTGCACAAGTGTGTGCGCAAACACAGTTGCACTCTCTATTCCTTTACTCTCATAGCCATCGGGCTACCATCATCATACATCGGGACGGCAGACCGACACGACCGGAGATCAGGCGCAGGACCGATGGCTTTACGTGCTTTAATGTGAATGCCTATCATAAAGTCATAAACAGATGTGCATTTGGCATACAGATTATTACGTAGGCTAAGAAAGGATTTTAATCAATCCCGAAAACCCCACGGAAACGGGCTATATACGCGGGTGAAACCGCGGGACACAGCTAGTTACATCTATGTCTCCCAATTTGCTCATAATAACTCTCTACTGTATAAGTATAGGCATCAAACAATTAATTAAAGTAACTAAGCTTGAAATTACAAGGTAACTCGATAAACTCTGTCGATATCAATTACAATAAAAGTAAAAGTAAAAGATTTAGTACTGTCTCGACAAGTTTACGGACGCTCTCGGACTATAAAGATAACTCTATAAAATATAGTGCACCTTAAGTCAAGGGCTGGAATAAAATATCCTACTAGTAATGATATTATATAACTATAGATATGTTTCTTGCTCGCTAATTTTGAGATTTCAAATTGATACGTGTGTATCCACACTCCCTTGGTTACGAACGATTGTTGACAGAACTTTATATAGCAGCTTGGTTACGACAAAAAGCTATAAAATGCCTTCGTGTGTATTTAGAAAATACATGAACCATTCTGCAAATAAAAATATAAAAGTAAACTATCATATCATAGGTAAGAACTCGAAAGTAAAAGAGTTTTAAATTTAACTATGAAGTGATTGTCAAAAGAGGACATTGTCATTGATGGTCGAAGTTGGCGATGTTAGTACACCCCGTAAAGCCGTCAGTTCTGCGCCTGATCTCTCAAGTCGTGTCGGTCTTCCGTCCCATCGGGTTATGAGAGTAAAGAAATAGAGAGTGCAGTATTATACATCTTGTAAACTATCAGCCGAAACTTCTCCATCACTTATGAGCAACTTTTGAATCCAGCTAGACTGATACACAGACCTAGAGGCTGGTTTAGATTGCCCGAAGTTATTAATAAAAATATTTCAATTGTGTGTATATATACTTGTCCTGCTTAGCTGGTCTTAAAAGCGACTAGTTTTACTGGTCACCATGACAGAAATCGGTTTAGGAACTTATTATACTTGAAACTTTATCTTACTCGCGTTAACAGAAATACGATTAGGGCACAATTCAAACTAAATCATTCTAATGGTGTGCTCTAAACAATTCATTTGTCATATCCAGGAAGGGCCAGCCCTAACAAATGACCGCGTTTACACCGTGGGCGAGGACAAGCGCTGTAACGCGAAGCCATTTATACTGTTCGTAGATTTGTGAATTTATTTCTATTTATATCGGTGTGATAGATGACCTGAGGGTTTGATTTTTGGTTTTATTTAAGCGTTTTGTAGGCTGAAATGGTTTTAATTTAATCTAAACTAATATTTTAAAAAGGAAAACTTTGTTTTTTTGTAAACGTTACATTTTTGCGTGGGATACTTTATGCGTACAATGTTGTGTTTTGAAATGAGGGAATTGTTTATGTATATTATGTATTTCTATGTTATACAACGTGTCCCATATATCAAGGATAAAACGGCACCAAACTCATACTACTTATAACTTCATTAGGAAAAATAGAATAAAAGTTCAATTTAACTTATTTTTTTTAATTATACTACATTTTTATTTACCATGTCCACAATTTTACTTATATTTCTAATTATTCCTTTGTATCGTTATATTAAGTAGCACTGATAACACAGCCACGCCTGTAATTTAAACACAAAAACCTATTAAAGTGGTAATTTTTTCTAAAATTATGAAAGATTTTTATTTCAGTCCACTCTTCTCCCTATTCATGAAAATTAATATAAATATCGAAGACTCACATATAAGTTTTACACTCATGTTTATTTCCTAGTAAACATCAGTTTAGCGCGGTTTCTGTTTATTCAGTTATTCACCTAACTGTTATAACAATACTTAAATCGAGTTATCGAGGTGATGCTAAATGAGAATGTAAAGGCAGCACCACGATTGACTGCTAAGAAAACTTTAATATTTTTAAATGGGACGCGCGTTTTATTCCGAGAGCTAGGACCACTTTTAGGGAGGTGTTTGAGGAAAGCTGAAAACTTGTCTGATGCCTCTCCTATCATGCAACTGTAGATAATAAATGTTTGATATTGTGTGTTGTTTGTTTTATTCCGAGAGCTAGGACCATTTTTGGGGGGTGTTTTAGGCAAGCTAAAAACTCGTCTGATGCCTCTCCTATTTCAACCCAACATGAAACTGTAGGCAAGAAATGCTTGATATTTTGTGTTGATGGGATACGGGTTTTATTCCGAGAGGTAGGACCACTTTTA
>LQNK01002283.1:88817-104298 GCA_001586405.1 Phoebis sennae | reverse complement strand
AAAAGATCGGCGTGAAAATATTGTACGGTTGGCGGGGGCCCAGAGGCATGTATTCCCATTACATTTTTCTACCACCCTGCTCTACTCAGGGTTTTAACATTGCCAGGCGCGGTGAAACGTATTTTGCATAACACATAAATAAGTACATATCAAAACTTATTCGAGGTAACTTGTAATATTAAAAGTGTATTATTTATAGCTAAAATATAATATTGTCAAAAAGACAAGTCTTTTTGGTGACACTTTCCACGTACCAGGTTCAAAAAAAAGCCCGCTTCTCGCCAGCCATGTCCACAGTTTCATGTTGGGGTATAATAAGTGAGGCATCAGACAAGTTTTCAGCTCGCCTCAAACTCGCCTCGGAATAAAACAAACAACACAAAATATCAAACATTTCTTAGCAGGCAATTGTGGCGCTGCCTTTACATTCTCATTAAGCATCACCTCGATAACTCGATTTAAGTATTGTTATAACAGTTAGGTGAATAACTGAATAAACAGAAACCGCGCTAAACTGATGTTTACTAGAAAATAAACATGAGTGTAAAACTTATATGTGTCTTCGTTATTTTTATTTGTTTATTTATTTTTATAAATACGGAGAAAATATAATGGATCTATTTTCTGATTATATCTTATTTGGTAAATGATAAAATAATTTAAAAAAACCTGACTTAAATCATTGTTGTGACGAGAGAAAAACATTCACCTGGGGCTAAGAACTGAAGAGGTTCAGGTTTAGATTGGGTTAACGAAGTGACCATAAGATATGAGTATATGACCGAGTCGACTAATCCAAAGCGCTGTATAGTCTTGAAATATCTCATTTTGAAACCACTTGTTTTGTGAATCAATAATTGGCATGTCTTCCAACAATTCTGGAAAAACAATTATAATAAGAAACGTTTTATATCCAAATAGTTTTCAATGTAAGTTATAAATTCAAAGGGATTTTCTATCTGTCTCTCTCTAACGTATCTTTTCACTTTTAACTGTATCTCAGTAACAATAAAGCTCAGTTACTGAGATCAATCAATTCCCATTTCAATTCCAAAAAAATCCTAAAAAAAATTGTTACTATCAACAATTTATCAAATTTGGTTCTTCTCGTTAAGAAATTCCCTAATTTAAAAACACAAAATTGTACGCATAAATATCCCACGCAAAAATGTAACGATAGGTACGAGAATCTATAATACACTTAAATAAAACCCTTCAGGTCATCTATCACACCGATAGAAATAGAAATAAATTCACAAATCTACGAACAGTATAAATGGCTTCACGTTACAGCGCTTGTCCTCGCCCACGGTGTAAACGCGGTCATTTGTTAGGGCTGGCCCTTCCTGGATATGACAAATGAATTGTTTAGAGCACACCATTAGAATGATTTAGTTTGAATTGTGCCCTAATCGTATTTCTGTAAACGCGTTAAGTTAGTAAGATAAAGTTTCAACTATAATAAGTATTTATGCCGATTTATATCATGGTGGACAGTCTCAACAGCGACTAGCTAGCTACACAAAGACAAATGCATAGAACTCAGACAAAATGGTTTTTATTACTTGTGGGCAATCTAAACCAGTTGTGTCTGGTCTGTGTTTCTGTCTGGCTCAAGTTGCTCATGAGCGCTGGAGAAATTTTGGCTGTTAGTTTACGAGATGTATGATACTGCACTGACACGACAGGAGAAAGATCAGGCGCAGGACCGACGGCTTTACGCTGTACTAAGATCGCCAACTTCCTGCCTCGGGGTCGTTACAGAGATTTTCATAAAAAGATGTAACCACTAGACCAACTAGGCAGTTCAGTTTTCAACTATAATATTAATATTTTCGAGACTATGTCTGAATACAATTTTATATCCTCAATTAATTTAGCTAATCTAAGACTTTTTCAACGGCCAGTCCTGTAGACGTTATTGCGTCGTTATTGACACACAAAATTATATTAGTAGCCAATGATATAATGTACATGTTATATCCATAGAAGACTAACGTGAAAAAAATCGACCATCAATGACAATGTCGTCTCTCATATCACTTCATAGTTAAATTTAAAACTCTTTTATTTTCGAGTTCTTACCTATGATATATACAATCGGCTGATGGTAAGCGACATGTTAAATATTTTATTTATTTACTTATTTCACACATTACATCTATTATTACAGATAAAATCCAATACGATAGTGCAGTAAAAAAATTAAATTGTACAAATGAAATTTTTTTACTGCTCTATCGTATTGGATTTTATCTGTATAATTTATAAGATTAACTAGCTGTGCCCTGTGGTTCTCCCTACTTAGTATTTCTTATGAACCTGCCAGGATTGATAAAGATAACTGTAACTGTAAGTAATCTTATATATAAAAATGAATCGCAAAATGTGTCGGTAAGCGCATAACTCAACAACGACTGGAACAATTTGGACAATTCTTTTTTTTTAAATGTTCGTTGAAGTTCAAGCATGGTTTTACGGCGTGAAAAATTTATTACCGGATCCACGCGAGCGAAGCCGCGGGCGGGAAGCTAGTTCGTAATATTAATTGCATAGAATGTCACGAAAATGCGTTCTATACAATGAATATTACAATTAGGGTTTGCTCCCGGGAATTCCCGAATCACGAATAGGCAATCACGTCAACCAATAATAACGTTTTACCAAAAAACCGACTTCCTCACACTAAGGAGAATAATAACTTTGACTTTATATATTTTTGAAATCTATACAAAGTCGGTGCTTTAAACTATTTTAAATTTAAAAAGATTTTGCACTAGTTTTGGATTCTACTCTACTCTTTCGAATGTAAAAAGAATTTTCCTTATGTTCCTAAGGACCACGAATGGCAGAGATACATAAAAATATATAAAAAATACGATTGAATTGAGAATCACCTATTTTTACAGTCGGTTAAAAATACAGTCGAATTAAGACATTTTTCCTTTTTTAAAGTAGCTTAAAAAACATAACCCTTAGTTCGCTATTAAAAACGGACTTTAAATTAATTTAACCCTCACGTAAAACCAACAAAATTAATGCAGGAACGTGGCTGCATAGTAATTAGTATTATCTAAACAATTATCAGCATTTCATTATTTCGCCGTAAATTATGGAATCTTTCGTGCAATCTTTTAGTTTAGATACTGAACATCTGTTTGTTGTAGCTTGAAAATAATTTGTGTTCTATAATTTATTGAAATAACGTTAAGATTGGATTAAACACAAAATATATCGACGTCATAAAATTGTAATTTTAATGAGAGAAAAAAATATAATACAATGATCTAAGTATAAATTTATTAATATAAGTATAAACGTAATCTATAACATAAAATATATATAAGGAATAATTGATATTACTAGGAATTATAAGCCTTGAAATGTACCTTTAATAAATAAAGATTTTTCTTTCTTCCTAATAGCGTACTTTAATTTACTTTCCTGTGTTATTCCTGATCGATTGTTTTAAAAATATTTTTTTACTTAGTTTTCTGGACGTAAAAAAAAACCTATTTTAATGGAAGTTTTACAAAAAAGTTATAAAGGAACAGTGAACGTGTCGCTACAAAATGAAAATAGACAAAGATTTAAAATTTTATCCCTCGTAACGTAGCTAAATAACTATTAAGAATGACATATAAATACCAATAAAACAGATATCGCATTTAAGAATCATTTCAAGCTTTCATTAATTTATATCTCAGTCAATAATCATAACTTACTTTATCTTATCCCTTCTAAGAGGCTAGTAATAGATTTTTAATCGATCTTTATTATTTAAATCGAATATTATGCTAATCTTGACTGGTTGATCAACAGGTTTGGCGACGAGTCGCTCGATTTATTTATATTGATTGGATATTTATAGATCATAAAGGCTTGTTTACACGAAGTAAATCCCTTTCAAAATAAATAATTAGAATTATCAACACAACGCTTTTTAGTTTTAAACTAAGCATTACTTGTAGGAAACTAGATAAGTGAAAAACTTACTTACAACATATGGACATAATAACACCTACATAGTAAAAAATTACAAAGTTTATCACATTATAATTTTTTACCCATGGGAATCGAAGCCGCTTACTCTAGCACGATTTACTGTGTCCACTGCGCCAATCGATTCTTCATAAAATAAACTTTTAAGACAAATTATATCAGCAAAATTTGGGCGATTCTTTTTGGGTTTAACACTTACATTTTGTAAGTCGGGTAGAAAGGGAACTATGGTTTAATAATAAGCCTATTATACTACTTAATTAATCGGATCCCTGTCGAAGCGTGATCAGCGACGAACGAAGCGTTCTTACTCCCTTGTAAATTGTAATAAGTGTTACTATGCGCTGACAGTCATATTCACACTGTCGAAAGGGCCCTTAGGATTGGGTAGTGTTATAAGCCTATAAGCCTTGCGCCTTCAAATTTACTAAACAACAGCTAAGTATAGTTATCGAGATTAGTACAAGATTAAGTTATCACTATGTTCAACATGATTTACATTAATTTGCTTAAATCAAACTTTGCTTCGTTTAAATAAGAATAATACACAGTACACTATTTTTCTTTTACGGCCGTTTTCAATATTCTATCTATCACTTGTTTTGCTTACTAAAGTTAGGCAAATCTATCTATTTGCACTTACTTTGATTTCAATATGCTATCGACGGATACCATTTGTTATGAGTTTTGACAATCAAATGTCATTTAATCTGAGATTACAAGCTATCCATAGTCTTTGATACATTATTGAAAACGGCCGTTAATAAAGTAATAACAATACGTAAACTTACAAATTGTCTCATGTCTCTGTGTCACTTTAACGCTAGGTTATCTATTCGATACCGCTGAACAGCCGGTAACTGTGACAATTGCGTTTCTGAGCAATGCATCATTGTTAAAGTTCGTCTGAAATTTGTGTAACAGTTACTACCGACCGATTTCTATAATGTATCAAAGATTATGGATAGATTGTAATCTTAGATTAAATGATATTTGATTGTCAAAAGTCATAACAAGGCTATCCGTCGATAGCGTACTGAAAGAAATCAAAGTAAGTGCAATAGATAGATTTGCCTGACTTTAGTAAGCAAAACAAAGGATAGATAGAATATTGAAAACGGCCGTAAATCCATAGCTATGACTGTTTCATTAACATACCCAGAAGCCGAGCATAAATATTGCAGTTATGCAAAATAAATAGTTCCTTCATTTAATTCGATTATAACAGTGTTTTAAAAATAAATTATATATAAATTTAATAACGTGAACACAAATACCGGTGATTATCGGAATAAACACCAGTGCGTGCGGGTAACACGATGTGGGTTAATAAGTCGAGATAAGCTTATACAGGGTGTGCCATAAATTTAATATTACTTTTTATTAAAATGTTTAATCATCTATTTTATTTACTCTTTTACCTTTTATGTTATTTTTAGGAAACCAATCAATTTAATTAACGTCAGAAGAATTTGATAATAATTATATTATTGGCAAATGTTGTGTATACCTCTAATTGGTATACAAATCAGAGTGTGATCTTAATTCTCTATTATATTCTATAATTATGAATAAGATGGGCACAGTTGATGTTACTATTTTTATTAAATAAATAAATATGGATGAACAAAATAGCTGAATCGAACATATACAAATATTAAAATAATACTTTTTGAATAAGATGAGAGTTCTTTAATTAAAATGATATGTTTTCACGAATATTTGACACATTATAATATCCATTTTTAAAATCATGAAAGAAAAAATATTACTCAAAATTAAGATTAAAAAAAAACTTTAACATATTAATTAGTCAACATATTATGTACAATATTCGTTAAATAAATTTCTGCAACACCCTGTATCTGCATACCGCTAAGTTGGCAAAAACAGACCCAGTGTATCACGGCGTACGCGTTACAATGTGTTACATTGCCTTTGTGAAGCTATGAATGTTTTGACAGCTCCTATTATTGGCTATTTAACGGGTTTAAAATACAGGGTGTTTAAAATTGATTTGATTTATTAAGAGATTTGATTTGATTTTAAAAAGTCATTTCTTATGAATGGATTTCAATTACTTAATTTATTTTCAATATTAAATTGCGATACTGCATAAAAACTCGTGTATACAGCTCGATTTTCATACAAATACTTCTAACAAAAAATCTCAATAGCAGCCCTAAGTCTGGAAGTTTGCGGTGTTGGAAAACCGCGTCTCGTAAAACCGTCGGTCCTGCGCCTGATCTCTCTCCGGTCATGTCGGTCTACCGTCCCATCGGGTTATGAGAGTGAAGGACTAGAGAGTGCACCTGTCTTTGCGCACATATTGTGCACTATAATATCTCCTGCGTTCCTGGCTGATCTCTGTAGAGATAGGCCACCATGACCGCTATCGGTCGGGGAGGCACTATTATTATTATTATTTACATTCATGCAAAACTACGTGAGGCGTCAGACTGTTTCGATATAACCCCAGTTTTCCTATCAGTGAATGGTATTATTTATTTATTTATTATACTTTTTCTTACAAAAATCACAAGGAAAACAATTTAGAACATTACATATTAAAGTTTTGTACAGAAAGGCGGCCTTATTGCTTAGAAGCAATTTCTTCCAGGCAACCTGATAGGAAAGGATATGTATGGACGAAACGCGAGTTCGCAAAATAAAACACAAAATTAAGAGGCAGAAAAAAAGAGCAAAAAAAAAACGATAATAAAATATAGTAATCTATGTGTGTGTCATTCAATCGCACTATGTATGGAGTTTGACATCTGTAGCTATATATTTTGTGACACTCGTAAATATTTGAGTCTCAAACATAACTTTCTAAATGCATCCACTTGACCCAAGCAATAAATGATTCATTGGACCATTAAAAGGTTAAACAGGGATCAATCGATTAATGTCACATTAACGGTTATTGATCACGATCTATAGATCATTGATCTACATGATTTATTGCCCGTGCGAATGTACAGTGTTCGAACAATGTACAGGTAATCGGTTTTTCGAAAACTGTAAAACGTTTGCTTCAATATTAAAAAATACTTTAGCTATTTCTTTTAGTATTTTTTCCTGCCATCTAAGGCCCGGTTTCTATAAACGACGGAACGTCATAGTAAAACAAATTCGAATCGGTTTCAATAACGAGCGGTTATAATCAACCTATCGAATTCAAGTTTTAGTGGTAATGTTCCCGCCGAGGCAAAAGTATAAATAATATAATAGCTTCATTCAATTATTCAACAGATTCAATCCAAAACCAATTTTATTTATAATACAAAGCTCAAAAATATTATGTGTTCGTTTGAATATGCTTATCGCAGGAACTACTTCTTCTATTTGAAAAAAACTTGTTACATAGACTAGAGTCGTTGTATATGTAATGCTACGGGAGCAAACCCGCGCAGTAACAACTGTATTTTATATAACGAAATTAATACGTACAAAATGGCTTATCAATTCAGACCATCTCGTGAAATTTGCTCAAAAATACCTGTCGAATTTTAACAACAAATATTTACATTTAAATTCAAAATATTTGGGTTCATAATTTGTGCATTCGTATGTGAATACGCGAAAATTTAATCAACATATCCGCTACTGAAATAATTCATTTGCAGTTCACTGAATTGAATCCCCAATTTTGTTTGTTTTAATTATGAAAATATAAAACAACCAGCATTTTGTTTATTATGCGATATACTAACATAAAATTTCATTAATTTATAGACTGAAAAGGACCAAAACCTTTGAGTTAGTGTAGTGTAGTGCTAAATAAAAATAGTGATAGTGAACTATTTCCCCAAAGCACGTGAACAAAGTGACTTTCCTTTAACAGACACTAAGTGACAGTGGACACTACCTTAGAATAAGTTAATTAGAAATTTAGGTTAGATAAAAATTACTTATTAGTCTTGTAGGCTAGATTATAATTAGTTTAAGATACTATCTTTGGACTTAGAACCTTAATAAAAAAAAATTATAGATAAAAATATAGGAGTCTGAGATGATATATATCGGGTGTTAATCTATGCAGTCTTGAAAATTTTAGGGAAAGTAGCGGAGTAGATGCCTTGCTTACCTTGCCTTGAACGCTTAGCTCCAATTAGTATATAGTATGTTATATTATGGTCTATGCCACTCAGTGAAAATTTTATTAGAAAGAAAAAAAATTCGTCATAAGGGAACGTTTGAAATGGTTCCAATAGTTTTTTACTCCACCGGCCCACACGGCGTATTTGGCGTGGCCTTAACATACAGGTTTCAATGGTTAACGTTTATTTTTTTATTTTTTTTATTTATTTCCATAAAATTAATAGAAATTTAACATACGTATTACTGTGCCAAACTGTAGAACAGTTTGTTGACAGATGTAGCTCCTTTCTTAAACTATATTATACAATTATATATTTATAGATGCGCTTTCGACTTACGCCTAGTAGGAGCGTACTGGTCGTAAGTATAACGACTCGTTTTATTTTTAATTGAACTGTGCAGAGGTCCGATGGGCTCGTTGACTACCCATGATTGTGGTCCTTTAGCATTATGGAGTTTGTTAAATTTAAATAAAATAAAATGTAATACTTATAATACTTACCAAACACCAAAAATATAGCCGAAACGATGTAGTAGGTTTTGACTTCCATTGTGATTACACTAAAACGTTTGATTAGCACAAGTTCAGAATTCACTATTTATTTTATTCACTGGTAACATTCGGTCATCATGTCCGGTTTCTGTAACAAAAGAAATATATATTTATTTATTTATTTATTTTATTCGACACACATAACAGTCACTGATATACATATATGTAAATAACATGATAATACAAGTTCCGTATCAATGACCAACAAAATGTGTACAATATATTAAAAACATACAAATGTATTCATACAAGAAATTTCAAATTTCATCAAATTATCAATCTGCAAATTGAATATTTTAGTTTTACAATTGGGAGAATTAATTTAATTACTCAATTTTTCTCATGTCTAATAATGTTTAAAATATATATTTTTATATAGAAAAATATGTGGATCGTTCCTTAAAAGTAAAGTTCAATTCACACAGAGACAGGGAGCGGGTCGTGTCTATTCACTACACCCGTACACGCTTTCGGTGTGAAATCCTTCAAAGTCAACGTTTTTCTTTGCTAACTAACGGCCGTTTTCAATAATCAATAATTATGGATAGATTATTATGTCAAATTATATGACAATAGATAGACAAAAGTCATAGCAAATGTATCCGTTGTTAGGATATTGAAATCAAAGTGCAAATAGATAGATTTGTCTGACTTTGGTAAGCAAAACAAGGGATAGATAGAATATTGAAAACGGCCGTAAGTGTATGAAAGATTAGATAAGCACATATTTTCTTAGTTTTACACCTTTTTCAGGTATTGCAAGTATATATAATTATGTAATATCATCAAAGGACACACACTTCACTTCAGCGAAATTGATGTAACAGAATACTAAAAAGTGTGAGAATCGAAGTGATTTTCGAAGTTAAGGTGAGAAGAGATTCGAAATCGAAAAGCGTTTTTTACAGAATCGACCAGCGGTTAACATTTGAGGTATTGTGTATTATTATACAATATTTATTAATTTTGTATATGTTTATTATACACAAAAAATATCTTCACAAAACGCCCGCTCTCTGTGTGAATCAGACATTAAACACCTTATCCAGATTCGAACCCACACCCAGCGCTCCAGTGGCGCAATTGGTTAGCGCACGGTACTTATAGGACAGTGGTCGTGAGCGATGCCGGGGTTGTGAGTTCGAGCCTCACCTGGAGCATATTTTGTTAATTATACGTAATATAAATATAAATAATAAATTAAATCGAGGTTTTAAGAGAACGCCTTTTCGAATTAAATTGGAGTGTGTAAAAAAACCTTGCTAAAAATCATGCTAGATCAATGATTAATATTCTTTATACAAGTTACGTAAGAACCAAAAAAAGTAAAGTTTATGTCCATTAAAAAAACTGAATGAATGTTTGAATTAAATGTTTGATAGGTAATGCGTTTTAAAAAAGAACGAGGAAATTAATATAGAACAGTTAGTTATAGTTATAATAACTAAAAAATAAAATAAAGTTACTGTTCTTAGAAGTCAAAAAACTAAAAACTTTTTTCGAAAAAAACTTCAAAAATGTTATATAATTTTTTAGTTTATGTTATTTTTTTTCTTTTTACATGTTCATTTTGGTGTTTGTGTTACGCCTTCGTGTATTTTTCTCATATATTGTTTCCTATCAGGTTGCTTGGAAGAGATTGTTTTTTATTTAGCAGTAAGGTTGGCCTTTTGGACGAAATATTTAAACTGTATTTTCTTTTTATGTATAGTGTTTCTATAAATATTAGTAAAAAATCGTAAAGTAAAGAGTTTTAAATAAATAAATAAATCACATTTTTTAAGTACAAAGGAAGGTAAATCATATTACTTAAAACCTTATCCAGATTCGAACCCACACCCACCGCTCCAGTGGCGCAATTGGTTAGCGCACGGTACTTATAGGACAGTGGTCGTGAGCGATGCCGGGGTTGTGAGTTCGAGCCTCATCTGGAGCATATTTTATGTTATATATACAAAATTAAAAAAAATAGGAAAAATAAACCTTTACACTAACAACTACAATCTTTCGGCTATTTGTTCGATTACGGTGATTAAAAATATTTTTTTTTATTATTATATAGCAATATTCATCATTAACAAAATTAAATATATCAATCAACAATATAAACTAGTAAATAAAAAAAATAAAAATTAATAAATATTTCTGGACATTTAACACAACGCCATCTAGTCCCAATTAAAAAAATGTGTTTCGAAATGCGATTATTTAAAAAACTAAATTATATTATAGAAAAATACTGATTAATTTATTTATCAAAGCTGGCAAACAACAATGCTTAATAAAACAATAATAATATTACGATTTACGATACATTTTAAAAACATTGAAATTTAACAGAATCAAATATTCTATGAACTTAATAAAAAATATTCACTGATTTTTAACCGTATTTTAACTAATATTGTAAATGTAAAATTTTGGTATAAGTGTTTCCACTACGCAACTACTAAACAGATTATGATGGAATTTCGTACACATTTAGGCTATTAGCTAGATTTAGTGCTAGGATAATCGATATTATTTTTATCTGAATTTAATGCAAGCGAAGCCGCGGACAGAAGCTAGTACTTCATATAACACGTACAAGTAATTTGTATACAGATTATTATTCTAAGACAACTGAAGCGCAATCACAGTATTATTACCTCGAGAACATGTTAATTAATATAATTAGATATTGTAAACTCGCGCGGTTGTAATGTCTGTTATTATTATACTCTTTGAACGTAGAGTAATTCTACGGTAGAGGCAGTTAAATTGTTTGTATACAAATTTGAATGATCCGACTGAAATACCAATTTACAAAAAATTTGTGATTTTGAAAGAAAGAAAGAAAAGTTTATTTACAACAGAACACAGCTACATAATTAAAAAAATGATTTATTTATCATACATGTTTTATGCTAGTTGTGCCCCGCCGTTTTAACCGTCTATATTAACTATCCGCGTATTCCGTGGTATTTCGAGGACAAAAATCTATCTATCTATCTATCTATCCTTTATCGGTTTTCGAACTTCGTCGCACTTGCATCGCCTCTGTCTGCGGTTCACCTGATGTAAAGTGACTGACCGCAGCCCATTAACATCTTCAACAGCAGAGTGTCGCAGATGCCTTGCCAGTTGAAGGAATGGAAGGGGTTAAGCAGAAGATTAACGATGGGCAATTGGGAAAGGAGTATCCTGCTGGGAGAGGAATGGGATGGGAATATAGGCCCCCGGGAACCCGCTCACCGAACGAAACACAGTGCAATACTGCTTCACGCTGGTCTTCTGCTAGGGGAGTGGTACCGGTGCGAGCTTGGCCCAATCGTGCAATACTCTTCTCCCACTCTTTTATTGCTGAAGTTGTTATGGAGCATAATTATTAATTACCCTTACGACACCCATGGGTAGAAATGGGGTGGCGACACAAACGCGCTACAGCATCGCTACTAGTAGCTAGTGGGAAGGCTTTAATATGCAAGTACAATGAGAGTAAAATGGTTAAATTAATACTATAAACAAGTTTCGTCTCGGTAATATGTAATTTTACATGGTCGTTACTTGTAACCATGTTCGTAAACATGCAACTATGGTTAATTACAAAATTGTTATTTAATGTGTTTATTTTAAGAAGTATTACGTCGATTAGCTTTATATACTTTATGATGACGTTATTTATTTAACTTCGGATCCCGTGGGAATTCCGGGATGAGAAGTAGCCTATATCTGCCCTACCTAAATGAATACCAAATTACATCACAAACGTTTCCGTAGTTTTTGCGTAACAGAGTAATAAACACATATACATACATCCATCCTCACAATACATACTTTCTCATTTATAATAGGACTAGCTGATCTGCGCGGCATCGCTTCTCTAGCGCCATGTTATATTATAAATAAATAGCCTAAATAATATAGCCTATGTTACTCATGGATAATGTAGCTTTCAATGGTGAAAGAATTTTTTAAATCGGTCCTGTAGTTCTTTATCCCATTCGTGACAAAGTTTTCCTCTTTATAATAATAGTGTAGATTAGTCAAATATTATCCAATTTTTGGATAAAATCTTAAAGCTTACAAAGTGCTAGCTTTCCTAAGCCTATTTAAAAGCCTTCATAATCTCGCATTGTTTTCACCGACCCGAATAGAATACCGTTCCGATATTAACCTGAATGTCATATATTTTACTCAGGCTCGTGAAAGGTAAAACTAAATTGGACAAGATTTTCTGATCAAATGACTTTAGAAAGCTGTGAATGAGGGTAGTTGTTAAAAATAAAGTGACGTTAAAAGAATTGTGGTTGCCTGGCAGAAATCACTGTTTAGTGATAAGACCACCTATTATATTAATTATATTAATTCTGTAATTTATACTTTGTGTTTTCCTGTATTTATGGTGTAATAAAGAGTTAAATAAATAAATAATAAGAATAATTTATTCTCAATAAAAACTTAAAAGTTACACACATGAGAATACAAGTTAAAACAACGATGCTGTTAAAATTCCTTTTTTTATTATTAACAACGAAAATGGTTCATTTTACGGGATAAAAGTCTGTAACCTTTATTTGTTCTAACTACATGTACGCAAGTTCAAGAACTTTTTTTTAATGGCAATGCAGGCAAAGGAGCAAGACGGTCACCTATGTTAAGTGATCACCGCCGCCCATGAACACCTGAAACACCTGGAGACCCAGGTGCTTTGTCGGCCTCAGGGAGTTAGAATTGTTGTTTGCATATTTATTATAATTATTTATTATTTATTATTAACTTTATAATATAAGTTCGGGGTTTTAAACAAATAACGATATAAAATAGATCTAAAAACACTAAAAAAACCCCTAAGCTAACTTTATCTAATCGTAACTGTCACATATTTTACTCAATCTCGAGAATTGTGGCGCATCTAAATTGAACAAGATTGGCTGATTAAATGGCCTTAGAAAGTTGTAAACGTGGATAGTATTACAAACTTAACAATACTTTGATTTAAACGGTAAGTGAAAAATCGTGAATTTTTTAGATCCAAAAAGTTAGACGGCGTGTGTATTTTTTAAGGATAATAGGAAATAGAAGACTATTGGGAGATTTTTTTAAAATATTGGCATTGCTTTTGAGGGTAATGCAGAAATTTGATCCCATTTTCTTCACTTAATGTTCGTGCAGAATAGTTATATAAATCATATAATTACGAGTATAACAACTAGCCGTGCCCCGCAGTTTCACTAGAAGTTACGTTAAGATAGATAACCTTAAAGACTACTTTATTAATCTACCATAATATCAGAATCAGGAAGGTAGTTACAAAGATTAGCACGTTTAAACAAACAAATAAATTCGGATTTCTAATTTTTCAAGCCGGCAAGGCATCTGTGACACTTTGATGTTGTTGATGTTCTAGGGCTGTTAACATCAGGTGAACCGTAAGCTTTGCACTTGCCTACTGTAAAAAAAAAAACTCTTTCTTAGCCTCACAAAAAATAATCTTTTCGACCGAAGTCAAATAATAAAACCTCAAAAAAATACAAATATCGAAAAAGCGACAAATTATAAGGTCCGTCTCAGTTTGTGTCGTTCCAAGAAGTCTGGTCCTTCGCAAAATACAACCAAACAGAAATGTAATTAATACTTTCTGTAGATAACAACGATGTATAGTAAAAGTAAAAAACATTGAAATCATAATATGGACATGCCTACGCCAGTGATAAAATATTTAAAGGAAAAAATGAACGTTAGTTTTTAGTTTTGCTTGAGTGCATCCATATTGAAAACCTAATGAAAAAATTATTGTATTGTTGTTTTGTATTTCTCCTTAGGTAAAGTGGTGTGCATAAAGGATGAAATAAATAAAAGGTAAATAATATAATTGCAAATATCTTTGATGGGATTAGTTATTTATTGTTTATCGAAAGAGATTATAGCCATACACTTAATACCAAATATAAATATATATAAAACCACAAGTGAAAAAGTATTCGCAATAATTTTATTAAATTTATAACAAACATTAATAACTTTAAATAAAGTTGTTATAAATATACAATACAAAACAATCTGCATCATTTTTGCACATTCATCGTAAAATCACAACTATTTACCATTACCGTTCTTAAATATATGATTATAAAGATGAAAATCGTATACAAGTCTCCATTTAAGTATATTTTAACGGTTCCATACAAAATTTACGGTATATAGCATCTAAATTCCGTATGTCATTGTAGAATGTATGTAATCATACTGCAATGTGTGAATTACCTCGCTTGGCTGAAGAGAGCCATTTTATGGGTTTTGAAGACATACTTTTTTAAGATGAAAAAAAATGGCCGACATCCTCATAATTTTTTTGAAGTCGGTTAAAAATTGCGTATAAGTTTAATGATGTTTATGAGAACTAATTAAAAATGCATTATAAGATGTACATTTTGGATAGAAATAAGCGTCGATGCGCGTGCGCTTGTTTTTGGCTTTGCGTGCCTTCTCTTGGTTAATATTGGTTTAATAAAAATATAATCAAGAGAATATGTACACATAATTTAAGTTTATTGAATAGGTTAAGGATTCATATGAGAAAGAGAAAAAAATGTATAAATTAATATACTTAAGTTACATAATAAAATATTACATGACATCTTCCATTCACAGAATTCCACTTATACTAACAGATCGATTCAAGGCGTATTTTTCTTAAAAACTTTCTGAAATAACTGCATCATAATTTCATCAAAACATAATATATTTATGTCTTTACACATACAAACAATACAACACAAAACCAACAATTCTATATAAAATGCAACGGTACAGCGCGCAACGGAAACAGTTAACAAAACA
>LQNK01002283.1:74632-88699 GCA_001586405.1 Phoebis sennae | reverse complement strand
TGGAAATACCGTTAATTAACGTTAATTTTATTGTGAATTGGTAACGTTTTCAAGCCCTGATATATGGGTTTGTCGGTTTTTAATACAATGGAATTTATTTGCATTTTTATTTGGCGATATTTTTTATTGTTGTTAATGTTCGTAATATTTATTTCGTCCTCAAATGATAATAATTGATGATATCAAGTAATTGAATAGCAAAATAAAATAGAAAAAAAGGTGGACGGAAGCGGCAGAAAAAATTAATTCATCTTTTATTGATCTATTTATTTAAATATGCTTTTACTTACAAAGGGTTCCTTATGCTTTATATATTTTTTCTTTAACAATTATGATATTTTAAATTTAATCAAATAAAAAGCTCTTTAATAATAATAAAAAAAACTAACAGCCATTTTCAATATTCTATCTATATTGTTTTGCTTACTAAAGTCAGACAAATTTATTTATTTGCACTTGCTTTGATTTCAATATTCTATCGACGGATAGCCTTTGCTATGACTTATGTCTATCTAACGTCATATAATCTGAGATAACAATCTATCCATAATCTTTAGTACATTTTTGAAAACGGCCGTAAAAGAAAACCAAAAAAGGCAGAAAAATAATGCCTATCTTAGAAATTTGTATGAACAAATTGTACCAGGGTCGCATGAAACAAAACGGGTCATCAGATAGCCTTGAGCTTGACCTACCGCGACCTCAGTAGATGAAAGTTGTAATGGACAATATCGCAAAACTTTCACGTACGTTCTGCCAGCCTGGTACTTGAGCGAGTAAATATCGGCGCTGGTTTGAACGAAATTTCCAATTTCACAGAATCTCTTCGATCTCAGGTGAAAGTTGGTGTGTTTGGATGTTTATTACCAAATTACGCGAAAACAACACTAATTTTATAAATGTAAATGTTTGGAAGAAGTATGTGTGTGTGTTTTTACTCTTTCACGCAAAAACTTCGGAACCGATTATGATGAAACTTGGGATACATATATAGGTAAGGGTATATGATGATGATTCCCTGGCCGTAATCGGCTACAGTGACTGTTTGACAGAATTGTACAGAATAATTTAGACTACTTTTAATCCTGGAGTTGCCTTGAGATCAGAAGTTACGCGGGTGAAACCGCGGGGCGGCTATATTATTGACCCGACTGTCGCAATGAATATGTCAATGGTCTACACGCTAGCGGGTGTAGGTTCGATCCCCACGAGTAGAAAATTATTATGTGCTGATCATTGAAATTTTCTACTATCTGGTTATCTAGATTCCCTAGTACAAGCTTTCCTTTAATAGAGTTTGGGACTAGGTGACATAGTATTAAAAGTTCCCGAATATTTATCATATTTTTTCAAATTTATAAGAAGTATGCAAAATTACTAGAAGATTGGTTGGGTTGAAATTTAATTGTATTTGGCGTATATAGCATACTTTTCACTATTATTAGATTTATATTTTCTAAAATAATTATAATATTACAATCGTACATGTTAGAATTTGTATAGGCAACTAAACAATGAAAATATGGCAAACCAAATAGTTGGGCCGAATATCCGATTCGGTAAAATTTGAACCGGATAATATTCGGTTATTCGGTGAAACCAGGTTTCAGCGCGTCACTAATTGGGATACTACTTTGAATATACCAAATAATTATTCCATTGACAAACTAATTATAATCTTAAAGAAACAGTTACCCATTACAATAATATACTCGTAAAAATATCACGTGGGCGAAAATTAACTATAAACTAGATCATCTTAATTAACTTCATTATATTTTAATCACATCCATCTATCATATTTGACACGAATGGTATTTCTTTAAGGAACGGTTATTTTAATTGTATCCTAAAGCCAGGTCATTATTTTTGTATAGATTTTTTGTCTGTATTTCTGTTTTTTAATCTGTTTGAAAAAGTGGGAACATAGCTAACAGATTAAACAGTACGTCATAACATTTACAGAAATGTCAGTGTATCAATTGGAATATTTGAGTTGACTTGCGTGTTTTATGTTTACTGTAACAGTAAGTAAAAGCATAGAAATGGTAAGTCTTTAAAAATGCCTACAAACGTCAATATTGCCAGATCTAATAGCATATGCAACTTAAAATACATTGTATTCTTAAGGTAATGACAATTTTAAACTAAAACCCTACTAAATTTTGTATATTTCAATAAATAAATTTAAATATCCTGATTATGAAAGTTTCGAAGTAGAAATTATATTGCCCGTAACTGTAGACAGTTTGTATTCAAATCCAAAAGTAGACAAAATTTTGAAATTCGAACATTTTTTTTTTAATTCACCCAACCAAAAACACGTTACAACTAGTTAAGATTAAGATGAAGGTAGACGACATAACGGGACGTTAATATTCGTGAGATGACGGATTAAGAGTGAAATATGTTTATCCGTGATATGAATTTAAATGGGGCCATTAAAGCCGCCGAAAAATAAGATTTTATTATGATGACTTTGTACCCTTTTTGGAAACTGATGTTAAAGCTATTTTATTTTTTATTTATTTATTTATTTATTATACTATATTGTACACAACAGTGGGAACAAACATAGATAGAAAATAACAATTTATACAAGTGTGTGAAAAACTCGAATGAGTTTATAATTGTATCATCCTAAGTTATCTGTAATTATCTATAAATGTAATAATAATAAATAAATAAAAAAAAAAGGCGGCCTTATTGCTAAAACAACAATCTCTTCCAGACAACCAATACACATATCGGAATCGCATACATAGGACGCTTGTATTTGACGGAACACCTTTATATGGAACTAGCTCAGCTCCGCGGTTTCACCCGCGTATATATCCCGCCTCGGGATGTTGATCACCTACTTCCCTCTGAATTAAAAGCGAAAAATTTAACATCTGCCGTATGCTTAAATATGGGACTTTACTTTACTAAAACATAAGAAAAACAAATATTTTCATAGTAATATACAATTATTAACCATGTAGGTTATAAAGGAGAAAATAACAATTAAAAAATAGAAAACCGTGTATTACATCGTAAATTTTATCTGGTGGTCTCCTTAACCACTCTTCGAACGAAATGCAATAAATTTTTAATGCTTTTTAAATTTAATTATGTTATGAAGAAATCTGACGATCCGATTGGCACAGTGGGTATGGCAATGATCTATTGCACTGGAGGGAGTGGGTTCGATTCCCACGAGAAGAAAATTATCATATGATGAACATTGTAACTTTCGACTATCTTGGAGGTTATTTATCTATAATATGTATGTATCTACAAAATATAGAGTTTTCAAGTATGCCTATCAGTTACCTAGTTTCCATAGAACAAGCTTTGCTTAGTTAGTGACAAGGTGCCGTAGTGTCAAATGTCCTTAAATATTTATAATTCGGAAACATAGTTCCTTTTTTGTATTATAACTAGTTTTATAATTGCAGTTTTGAATTTTAATATTATTTTTTTTATTAAAGATCTTGAACGACTAATGATAATAATTTTATTTATATAACGTATTAAATCTTTTTTAAATCACTTCTTAACTTTGTCACGTTTGAATTAAAATTCGATTAACTTGAGTACGACTTCGGTATTAGAAAAAAAATCAAAAACAAAAAAATGTCAAACAATCTTGAACATAACATTTTAAAGTCATAACCACTGAACCATCACGGTATGTACAATATAGGGCTTTTTTTAACAATTTTCACACTTAAGTCTTACAAAAACCTTATTGTCAGTAGAGCGTGCCTGATAACGTTAAGGTAAGGTATGTGTTATATAAATGCGATAATATTGTGTGCTATTAATCGCTTTGTTACCTATACTTGGCACTAAATAGGTAAATAGAAAGTACAATCCTATGAATAATTTGTATGAACTTACAGATTTCTGGTCTTCTATTCTATCTTAAATGTCCATGAGCATTTTTATTAACGCTTCTAATAAAATACATACCAATGTACAATGTTTTTATATTTTTTATTTGTATCATTTGTTATTCGAACTAATTGTGTGTGTTATGTAAGTTTGGAATAAACTTTTCTTTCTTTCTTTCAATGGGCATATTTTTCGTTTAAAAGGTGCCATATTCGTAATTAAGGAATACAGGGAATGTTTTTTTTTCGCTCCATGGCTGGATGTAATAGAAGTCATACAAGTTTTCAGCTTGTCTCATAAACCTCCCCAAAAAATGGTCCAGGCTCTCCGACGATTATATCTCTCGCTACAACTTATTTGTGCTAGACTTTATAAATCAATGAATAAACATTTTATTCTATACACCAGTAGTACTTAATAATAGAAATAAAAAAATTAAAACTATACATAAAAAGGCCGGCCTTATCGGTAATGAGCTATATCTTGACTGCCTCGTTGGTCTAGTGGTTGCATCTTTGACTACAAATTGAGGGGTCTCGGGTTCGAATCCCGGGTGGGGCCAAAAAAAATGTTATTGGGATTTTTCTGACAAAGAAATCTCAGTAACAGTATGGAAGTTGGCGGTGCTAAAGCACCCCCTTGCCTCGGAGAGCACGTAAAGCCGTCGTCCTGCGCCTGATCTCTCTCCGGTCGTGTCGGTCTACCGTCCCATCGGGTTATGAGAGTAAAGGAAAAGAGAGTGCACCTGTTGCGCACACACTTGTGCACTATAATATCTCCCGCGCAGTTGGCTGATCTCTATAGAAATTGACCGCCGTGACCGAAATTCGGTGAGGAGGAACGCTTTTTTATATCTTGCAGGCAACCCGTGGTTAGAGGAAGACAGAAGATAGACTTTATCTTGCAGTGCAGCACTAGCCTTATTGCGGTACTAGGCCGTAACTATTGAGATACCGTTTTTACAATGCCAGCCACGGCTAGACTGGATTCCTAGATTCCAGCGAGAGTTACCTAATTCATATATAAATTATAACAATATTTTTATTTATTTTCATATATATTATTAATATTATATATTTATATAAATTTGTATGAATTTATGAATACTTATTATAAAGCGGGAAGGTTTGTTAGTTTGTTTGTTTAAACGGGTTAATCTTCGAAAATGCTGGATAGATTTGATATAAAGATTCCTTTGCTTGCTTACGATATAGAAAGAAAGAAAAAGACATTTTTTCAGCAATAAAAATTAAAAAAAAAAACACACATACGAGGAAAAAATATATTATATAACAATTAACTCGTGTCTCACATTACTGTCGAATAGGATCTAGTTCAGCATAAGCCAGGCATAAGCCTGACGCTGGTTTTCAACTAGATCCTTATAACGCACGGATATAAAGAGGAGCAGAAAATCATATTATATTCACGAGGAAGGGCAGAGCTAGTAGAGACAGCCTTCCGAATCGGTGGTAAATAAAAAAAAATATTATGTAAATGTATATGACGTTCTAAAAGCGCCTCGAAAGAAGCCAATTTGGAAAATATACATTTTGACTTCAGTAAGCACTAAAAATAAACTTACTCCATAATTTTAAAGCCCATCTATAACAAAGTCCTTCATACCCATCAGTAAACTTTATAAAAATGTTCACATCAATATATATATTTTTTTTCTTTTAATTCTGTACTAATAACGTATCGTATAGTGTTTTGAATAAATGAATAATCCATAACACATCTACAAAAAATAGCATTTAATAATAATAAACTAAGCCCATTATTTCACTAAACAGATACCATTTATCTAAGCACCGTATAAATTATGAAGAGGTCTATTAAATCCAGGTACGCTAGAACCTAGATCTAGGTCCTCTGATAAACGCTTTCCTATTGTTAGGTTCTAGCGCTGAATCTCAAATCTAGATAGCTTCGTTATTTGATAATACGCCTCTTTAAGTCAGTAGCGAAATGTAGGAGAGAAATTTGTTGGGAAAATTCTAAATTCAAATATATATTTTTTTAATTTTATAGATACTGGTTATCTTTCCGATCTGGGTTTCATGTGAGCTACAAAATTGTGTACCTCGTGGATTTTTGAAGAGGACGTATGAAATTTTTATTTACGTTGATTCCGGTTTAATACCTATTTGTAAGAAGTCACTAGCTCTCGTAACACAAACTTACTTGCCTAACTATGTTGGTGAAATAAATTATATTTGATTTGAACGACTTTAGAGGTATCTCGTCACCTATTTATTTTACAAAAACTTTAAAAAAACCTCTATTTCATTTTTACATTTATTTATATTTACATCTGACAATGATGCCAATGACATCTCATTTATTTTGCGAGTTTATATTTTATACCGCATTTCTATGTAAATATGATGAATATTTCTTCTAAATATGATCTATATATCATAGTAAATACCTCTATGGTCTATTATAGAAAGCAGGTAAATACCTCTATGGTCTATTATAGAAAGCAGGTGGATTTTTATAGTTAAAATACAGCTATCCTATCCACCAACCTGAATTATAACAATTATTTTCAAAGCATTTACGGTACCATAGAGTTATATGTCATTGTTAACATTTCATACAATATAATGACACTTACCGGTGCCATATGAAAACCAGTATAACTGGAGTTATTTAGGAGGACAACATTTATATTATTTTCAGAATTTTAACAGTTGTAATGATATCTTGTTGGAATGGGCCATGCCCGCAGCCTCACTCCTACTAATTTCGGATAAAAATGCACTAATCTCAGTAACTACTGGACCGATTTGAATATATTGTGTTAGATAGACCAATAAACTATGAAGGCTATATAACATTATATTACAGGAGGGAAACCATGCGGAACATTAAGTCACTTTAATAAACAAAAAAAAATTAATACAGTGGACATCTTACACCTATTAAACAAGTATCAAAGGTTGTCTGGTAGAAATTGCTCTAGACAATAAGACCACCATTTGTACCTTTTTTATTATGTTGTTATGTGTTTGTGTTTTCTTATACAATAAAAAATAATAATAAACACAAGAAAAATCTTTAAATCTTACATATAAATTAACGTAAAAAAATATCCACTAAAATTAAACCATAATTGTACTAAAATAAATTCTATTAAAAAACTCAAATACCGTTCACATCCTAACCATACGAGGTCTGTATGTCAAGTATGACTCGACCACAAAAAGTGACCTATAATTTTATTAAATTTCTTTTGGCCAATTAAACCTGTCATGTTTTTGTTGATAGCACTTATTGTCCGGTTTTTTGCTAACCTGCGCAAACGAGCGATTTTAGTGGTGATTAATAATAATTTAAAGGTATTTGCTTTAAAATGAAATGAAATTAATGAAAATAACTTTATTGCACACTAAGAAAGGAAATAAAAACACAGAAATAAAATATAAACAATTGACGTGACATTTTTACGACTTTAGAAGAGTCCTGTCAACTAATTATTTTAGAAAATATTCAAAAGATACTTTATGATTCATGTTTTATTATAAGTTCAAAATTTATAAACATGTAAAATAATGATGTGTAAGATACATCATACCAAATATTACTTTTATGTGTGACAAACCGTTGACTCCATAATACATTTGATCGTATAGGAAATTTTATCATAATTAGCTGTGCCCTGCGGTTTTACCCACGAATATCTGTTTTCCCTTTTCCCGAGGGATTTGATCAAATCCTTCTTAGCAGATGCCTCCGTCATAACATCTACCCGCATACCAAATTTCAGCCCGACCCGTCTAGTGGTTTGGGCTGTGCGTTGATGTCAGTCAGTCACATTTCAATTTTATTTACATAGATAGATTATTGTTATAATATATTGTAATCCAAAAATTCTGGTTATAATTTGTATATGTGATGTGTTTTATTACCACCTGTATATATCAGTAACAGCTTGATTGAATGTCAGTCAGTCAGTCAGTCACCTTTGAGTTTTATTTACATAGATTATTGTTATAATACATTGTAATCCAAAAAATACAGGTTATAATCTGCATATGTGATATGTTATATTACCACCTGTCAATATTAGTAGTATCTTGATTGACAGTTACACAGAAGCTTAAATCCGTGCGTCTGCGCAACCACGTCATCATTATACCAGTTAATTATATTTGAAAGCGAATCCGAGACAAAAAGCTGACAAAATAACATTGTAATTCGACGGCTGATCGACAAGGCTCTATTCTACTTTTTTGTTCCCATTACACTTGGTGATAGGTCGGTCAATCTTGATTTGGGCGTGTTTTTTGTGAAGCAAATTAACAGCTGTTAAATTCATTAATTTTTTAATATGTTAAGTGCAAAATTTTAATTTGTAAAGTTACAGAGCTTTAATAAGGCTTATGTACTCAAATAAATAATAAATAGGCTGAAATATGAAATACCTAACCTTACTGCATTGTTATTGACACTCAAATATATATATTTTTGAAAATTGAATCAGTTATTTCACCCGCGTATAATTCTAATTTCTATTTCCAAGATAAAAGCTATGTCTTTTCTCGGTTTCAAACAATCTCTGTACAAACCATCCAAATTGTTTCAGAAGAGACAGACATACATATAGAGTTACTTTTACATTTTTAATCTTAGTAAAAAAGTAAGGATCCAAGGACAAGCTATATAAAACAATTATTTTTCAAACAAAATTACGAAATATTTTCTCTTTACTAGCCGCGCCCCGCGGTTTCATCCACGTTATTTCTGATCCCGTGGCAACTCCGATATTAAATGTAGTCTATATTTTATTCTGAATCCTAACCTATATGTATACCAAGTTTCATCATAATCGGTCAGTAGTTTTAGCGTGAAAGAGTAACATACTTACATGGGTGATTCTACAAAAGTTGGGTAACTCGCTGTCACCAGTCAATAAATATGAAATTATATTGTATTGTCTAGATTTTTTATTTTAATTTTAACTTATGAAATCTCTTTTAATTGGTCAGTCATTTTCAGTTATTTAATTTAAACAGAACTTATAAAAAAAATATAATATATTCTCGAAACATCAGTCCTTTGGCCTGTCACAAGCCCAAAAATACTCAATCAAACGACTGTACATAAAAAATTACCATTATTTCATAAAAAATATATATTTCATAACAAACTGTAATATATGTTAAAACATATATGACGTTATAAATAATGGAATAATCTCTACATTATTTAAAAAAATAATAAGCAACTTTGTGTTTAGTTTTATTCGTCAGTCCTCTGTGTATTTTTTAAATTTGAAATTCGCGCCTAAAAACATGGATTCGTAGGCAAACTCTTGTTAACATTAACATGTCGGTAGTAATGTTAGCTGCTGATACCGCGATTTGGTCGTCGCCATCAAAGCGATAGTGCTAGCGCGTCGCTCATGTTGGAAAATGGTTCCGATTCAGTCAAAAAATCAGTACTGTGGTGAGTCATTATTTCCATATAAATCAAATATTTATTTTGATTTTTATATAGTTCAGTTAGATTTCTTAAAATGTTTCTCGTGAATATTCTAATATACGAAAAAAAACATTAACTTTAATTGTAACATCAAATTCATGTCGTTTTCATCAATCCGCTGGCGTCAGTCCTCTGCCAAATATCGCGCCAAAGGACTGACGTGTGTCCAGGGTATTGATTATTTTCATTTTAGATCATGTTTGTCTTCAGTTTTACAGTGTGTTAAGCATTTCTTTTTTATTATTTCAGTTTAAATAAACATGGCGCCAACAAACAAATTGCGGGGGAAGTCATCGCTTACAAAAAAGACTATTACTTTCCACTGCACTAAGTTATTTGTTGGGCCCATCTAAAATCTGTGCTGGCATCACTATCATCAATGTGCGATATTTTATGTATTAGCCTGTAAAATCGAAGAAATGTACTCTAATTTGATTTGATATACATGGGACTTTCATGGGGCTGGCCAAGGTATGGGAGCACCAGTTGATATAGGGGCCACTTGCAAATGAACCGCAGACCAAGTTATTGCTGTCGCTGCAAACCCATTCAAGATAATTATATATATTCTGATGATTATATATATATTCTGATGATTCCGATATATATTCTGGTACAAAAGTACATGTTATCGAAGGAATTGAAATTGATAAGATGAATACCTTTATTAATGACATTGCGTCTGAAATGGAGCCTTTTAAGGAAACGATATTGGTGCATCAGGTGGTTGACTAAGCCTATATTCCCGCCTATAACTTTTTATAACAGTTTGGCAATGAAGACAATCGGTTTCTTTCTGCGACACAGACGGATGAGACCAATTTAAACTAGTATCTATTAATTATTTTACTGAATTTTCGGTTAAATGCAGACGACTTTAAATTTCAACTGTATTCACAGATTCTGAAGATGTTCTGATGTCTGTTTCTTGATGATATACACCTATCTTCTTACGTGAGATACCACTCTTAATTTCAAAGTTCACATAAACCAGCTTTGCACTGCAACAAAATTGTTATCACAGTGGCATTTATGTTTTGGTTCATTTAGGGAATTAGAATAAGAATGCAGCCATCTGTTCTTCTGTTAATGATGAAAAAGCTGAATTGAGTGTGACTTCTGAAAAATTCTTGATGAAAGCACCAGTGTCTTCAAATCAGACATTCTAATGTATCAAATAATAAAAAAACTATCAGTGACAAATCTCATAAGAAAAGGGAAAAGAGTATTTTAGCAATTTTAAGAAGAGAGTATTTAGTATTTTACCAATTTTAAGATACAAAATAGTCTTTTATCATAAGACTGTTTTGTATCTTAAAACTAATTCATTTTTTTATAGTTTTGTTTCTATCGTTTATCACTTTAAAACTAATTGTTTTTAAGTAAACCTACATAAAGTATAATAGGTAGATCGTAAAACATTTTTGAAAATGTCCAACTGTTTTGAGACTGACATATTTCATACTAGTAGTATTAATACACAAGCTAGCTTAAATACTAAAACAAAAATGTCATAATTTCTATTATATGTTGATCATTAATAAAATGTATGTACTGTTAAGTAAAAGCCTTAACATAACGTAACGTTTTTAAAAATGTCAAGACTGTTATGAAGGATGAGATAGTTTATTTCTCACAGTATTATAATATTACCCTTTATTTGTGACTTATTAAGTATTTAATACCACAAATATATGTTTTCCATGATTAATTTCTAAGAGATATAATAAATATCATACATATTTCTCATTAACTTGTGTTTTTCATCAGTACTGTGTCACCCTTATCAGTCCTCTGGAAGTTAAATTTAGAAAAATCGAAATATCTCAAAAACTACCGTATAAAGTGACTGGCCTGATTCAGAACAATATATTGATTAGATTATCTATCGAAATAACCCAAATTTGTATACATTCAACATAAAATATACACTAAACAAAATATGTCCAAAAGTTACCCAACTTTTATAGAATCACCCACATACATCCTGACAAACTTTCGCCTTATAATATTAGTAGGATTCAATTACATGTTTTGTGATCTTTCTCTGACCATTCACTTTTTATACGAATACATAAAAACGGCTGATCAGCGAGTAGCAGTCATGGCTAGTTATCGAATTGATAAAAATAGATTCAAAACTGGTTTCTTGAACTTTAATGAATAAGCTTTTTTTATAATCTTCAACAATACTTTAAAAAATTACGTAAACTTTAAAAGTATTGTTAAGTTTAAAGTAAAAGTTAACGTAAACTTTTAAGTAACAACAATATATTTGTGTAACAGATATATCAACAAATTGGATGTAAGCTATGTAGTGTTTATTTTTAATTGTATTTTTTTATCATATTTTACTGATATATTTAATTTAATTTATATTTTATAAAGTGCAGTGTAAGTAATTGTTGGTTGGTTGTAGCCTAAATAAAATAAAGGCATAGATAATAATGTTGAAAATAACTCAAACAACAGTTTTTTTAATTACATATTAACAAACACACTTTTCTTCTTTATAATATTAGTGTAGATAAGAATTCATACAAGTTTAATCAAGGTTTGATTTGTTTAAATGTTCATTTGGTTTTTAATTAACACAAATTCCTGTCAATTAACTAAGATATGAGAAACCAGTTCGAATTTTGACATAGATATATTATTATTTTTACCACAAGCTTTACATGCAACACGTGATATTATACAAAAAAAGTAATAAAAAATTCCTTATCAATTATGGCAAATTTTTCGAGACAGTGGCTAGAGACAAACGAAAGTAATGGGTAACATAATATAATAATCAAAGAAAACATTGATTACCTTTTGTAATGATTTCAACCAAGGCGGTTGATCGCAGCAGAGAATAGTCCGTAAATAATATCATGTTAACAAAAAAACTTACTCTAATAATTAAACGGCGGCCAACCTCAACAGAGAACAGCCTGTACTCAATATCTTGTCTACAAAATATCCATAGATTAGGGAATAAAAGGCAGATAGAGTGACGCCAAAAAGCAAATACAAAATTCAAAAGGTAATACAACAACGTTTGTACAGTTTGGCGTAACATGTCACGAGAATGTTATTTTTCTTAAAAACGTTCCACATACGAATACTACACTACTACCAATATAATTACTACATAGTTAAAAAACTACCTTCAATAATTAATCGATTTCAACCATGGCGGTCAATCTCAACAGAGCCTGTACACAATATGAAGTTAACAAAATATCATAATTAAAAGAGATTCATTAAAGTCACTTTCGATACTTCTTTGATTAACGTTTAGAAAGCACTTTCTTTATACATTGTTCTATATTTTTCGCAAGTCATAAGTTTGAATGACTTGCTATACTGATGCCAAATTGGACAAATACAATTTCATGCGTGACTTTTTTCTAAGATGAAGTTTCAATATGGTTAATTGACAGTTGATTTATGAACTTGGCACTTTTTTAATATCTTTATTATTAAAAACAACAAAAAGACACAAACCACTAAGGATATGTATGTCTTTAATTTAAATATCTTTGTCATATTTTGAAATACATGTATCAATTTACAGGTTAGCTTGTAAAGGTATATTCTGGTAGAATAAAATGTCGCAGATGTTTTGGCTACAAGATGGAAGAAGAAATAAACAAGCGTAAATAATAGTTATCTTAAATAAGCCCACTGCTTTATGTATGAAAAAAATATTACTTCCCCTTCTCTTATTTAAATTTTGCAGCGCCATTTTTTTTTTTTTTGTCTTTGTCACAATTCTCAAGAATCCAACAACACCTTGCCAATATGCGTTCAGCTATTTGGGCTGTAATGCGTGTCAAAGAAATTGACATACACACAAACACTCGAAAAACGTTACCTCCTTTTGTCGTAGCGGGGTAAAAAGAATGATATTTTAATAGGTTATTATTAAAAAAAAAACAAACAATTAATTTAAAAAAGCTTATAAAAGATCGCTTAATTAGAGCCCACTCAGTTTCTGTTGAGTGAATTTCACGCCATGGGACAGTCCAAAAGTATTTATAAAATCAATAAGAAATAAATAAAGAAATACCCAAAGTAAAAAAATATGATACTGATGATGATTCTTCGAACCCGCTTGTAAATTAAAGTGAACTAATAAAAAGAAGTAATAATAAATAAAAATCTCTAATACAATATTTATATACCTATCACGTCCATAAGTAATCTAGTTTGAACCAAATCTGGCAATATATTTCCTGATTCTTCTAGCAATACCGATGTAATTGAAGAATGCAGACGACGGAAGTCTCATTAACATCTAGTAGGCACACAATAGGTGCATATTATAATGTAAATTGGTTTATAATTTGGATACAATTTGTGAGAGTATAAACGTTTATTTTGGCTAGCCATAGACTATAACTTTCACTGATAAAGAAATAATTTGACGTGTTAAATAAAGTTTGATATCAAAAACTTTTTCTAGAAAATTCTATAATCAGCTAAATTTAAAAACGTAAATCTAGATTGAATATTTTAAAGCGTGTTAAAAACTTTGATAATTTTTTTTAAGTAATGTATTTTATTTTGTAATAAATCACTATTAAATACTATTCGTTAAGTATTTAATGATTAAAATAATGTTATCATAAAATTATAATATTTTTAAAATAGTTACAAGTAGTATCAAGTTTCTTGCAGAACCACCTCAGTAGAAACCGGAGGTAA
>LQNK01002283.1:54060-72240 GCA_001586405.1 Phoebis sennae | reverse complement strand
TGGATTTTTAAAGAAATAATTTGACGTGTTAAATAAGGTTTGATATCAAAACTTTTGTTTGGAAAATTCTACAATCATCTAAATTTGAAAATGTAAATCTAGATTCAATATTTTTTTTATTAAGTAATATAAAGGTATTTGTATAATGGTTAAATTAATGTAATCATAAAATAATGATTATTTAAAAGATTTATAAGTAGTATTGAGTTTCTTGCCGGTATGATCTCAGTAGAGACCGCAGGAAGCTTCTTAAAATTTACTATTCATTAGTTTGTAGTAGTATTTATTTTAGGTGAATAAAAATATATTCTATTATATTTCAACGCTTGAATTAATTGAAATGAGTGCTCAAGCATCCTATAAGAATAACTATATTATAAACCAATATAATTAAAAATATACCTCAAAGCAATCCTTTAACATTACTTCATAATCACCAAGACGAACAAAGAAATCCTAATATCACCCAAAGACAAGGAAGCCACAATTAATACAAAACATAACAATAAAACTATTTTAACCGCCGTCTGTCCAAAACGCGGTGAGAAGGGAGAATAAAAGGCTAACGATGGAGTAATCAGGGACGAAACAAAGCAATGGGCTACAGCCCTAGCAGACCGTGAACCTGGCTTTTATTTTGTTAAAACAACAGAACCTACTTACAAATTACTAGGCATATTTTATGATGCCAGTTGAATTATAAGCCTTGTAGCACCGAATCGTCATATAGAAGTAATCTTTGACATACCAATAGTAGGACACATTCTTATTTTATAAATGTTTTACAAATTAAAAAGTTTAAAATGACTGATTCTTTACATACTAAAATTCGATCTCAATTCCATGAGAGCTAGGACCATTTCTTGGGTAGGTGTTTGAGGCATGCTGATAACTTGTCTGATGCATTTCGCGACTCATCAACGAAGTCTGCAGTTGATGTCGGGGAATAATAGGAGAGGCATCATACAAGTTTTCAGCTTGCCTCAGGCACCTACCCAAACAACGGTCCCAACTCGGATAATCACATTTTAAATTACAAAATCATTAATTAAGACCCGTGTAAGATTCATAAATGTAAAACAAATAATTCAAACTTGTTTATATCTTTATAGGATACGACAACACGTTTTAAATTTAAACATCCCTTCTCATTTTACGATATAATTGGAAAAGTAAATCGTGAACGACGTTCTTATAAAAAACAAACAATTACATGATATAGCAGTATTAAATTCTTGGCTGTAAAATACGCTGGGAGTCCTTCAACCGAACACCACTAAGACGTCCAATAAAGAATCTAAACAAGTATGCATTTTATTGCAAGTCGACGAAGATGTTATAATGAAAAATTCCGAGCTATTCAAATTCAAATCGTGTAGGAATTTAGTGCTTTATTACATGTCATTCGACGCGTTTAAGTTCACAATTTTGCACTCAACATGAGAAAAGTTTTTTACGTCTTGCATCTGAAGCTTTAATGTTGTATAGTATATTATAGATAAAGATATATGAGACAATAATCCAGTTTGATTTGCGGACGTAAATACGTTTACACCTTTATGGCGTATAAAAGTTGTGTCGGACGAACCAAATGAAGATAAAAAGAGAATTCTCGGAGTAATGCAACTAGATTCGATGACTCTTGCAATTTACAAGCTGATTTGATACTATTGTTGGGAGAAAGGACAGTCAAACTCAATCAGTTAATTGGTTTTCAATTCAACAACTCCCATTGTTACAGTTTTATACGAAGAGATTGTAATTCGAATGTGATTGTAGATTTGGGTCTTACAGTTCGTTTTGCAAATTGTATTCCTATGTTACTATAGTTAAGTATTATTTCCTTTTAAATACCATGTATGTAAATGTATCAATAAAATGTCAACTTAAATGCAAAGCTATTAAACATTCAATGTTAATGTCTCATAAGAACTTCCGAATACAATTAATTAAGATAAATTATATCCCATTTGTCAGTAATCTTGATTGTGATTCATCGCTTTTTTTTGTTTTCACAACAAATTATATTTGGTAGAAAACTTTTTATCATCTATTTATATTATTTTATTACCATTAATAAGCATGAGTCATAAGAGATGGAGCTAATAGGAGGACTATATTAAAGATGAAAAAATGATTGACCAAGTTAAGCGAGGACTCAGAGTCGAGATGGCCGGGCGATTGTATGTTTGTTTGTAGTATGAAAAACTTTATCCGACAATAACTTGAGTATTGTATATCTTGATTATAGGCGAACAGTTTAGACAAAAAAAATAAGCGAATGCAGTGGTTTAGTTCAAAGCGAGCCACTGTTTATCTGTTTCTACATCAACTAGAGACAGAAATATGTATATAAATGTATTATATGACATGCACACGAGATTTTATTAATTTATATATCCATTTTTATACTCTTGACTACTACATTTATTATATTTTATATTCCAATGTCTGACATTTTATTAGTACAGCAGTTTTAATTAATCTGCAATGTATCTATCATTTATTTTTATCTGCACAAATATAGTTATTATATAAAGCACTCAAATATGAGCTTTGTTGACAAAACACTGAATAGATCGCACGTATTTAGGTTACAATTCCACGAGCATTATTCGCAAATAAATAACATTAGTCACACAATGACACTTTATTGGTTGCGATTGCCGGGACAACGGTTCAAAATTGAAATTCAATGGTAATTCCAGATATAATGCGCGGTGAAACCGCCAAGAATGGACTTGATTAAGTCGAAGCGCAGATACAATACTGAATTTTAAATTTCTCATTGTTGAAACTCTCTATACACGCCACAGATACGTGAATGAAATTCAAAATAAAAAACTTTTCTAACTCCACCTTTTTAGACTTTTATCAACAATCTTCAGTCTAGACACAAATGATAAACCCAAGTTGGTTTAATAAGGCTATCACTCCCAAGATAAAAAAGACGTTTTTCTAGTTTTTGCGAGCTTAAATCTTTATAACGAATCTTAATTAAAGATTATAACTACAAAACAGACATCTCATCCTGTCAAAGCAAAAACAAAAATTAGAATTCTAGTTTCTTAATTGGTCTCACTGCAAAAAAACTTAGGACATTTATCAAGAAGTGGACGACATACAGTGTATTCTAAAAAGTATAGTTCAAATTTATTTTCTAGCCTTTGATTGAATATGACATTCATTTTTCGACTTTATCAGTTGGAAAACAAGGTCCTTTATTGGATGAAATGTCAAGGAAGTCGAGCGCGTTGTAGCGATAGCAAAGGAATTAACATTTTGGATTCATATCTCGTATTTATTAAATGCAGTTGTGGGCGTGTCTCAGGGTAGTGTATTTGGTCCTATTCTATAATCGCTTTTGTTTGGATCAAAGCTGAAAACAGTTAAGTTTGTTGCTAGGAGAAGTAAACTTTACGGTACTGATTTAGCGCTTGGATAAGTTTCTGCATGAATTCAATTACAGTGGAGATCACTGACCCTACCGCAGTATGCAGCAGAGAATAGTCCAAGGAATTTAGAATATATGTTAGTAATTACTTACTTGGCTCGCAGTTTTAATAGCGAGGACTGAATACTGAAATGGCTCCATAAAATGATCATAAAGCTTGAATGTATTTAATACTAAATATTATGTATACTAAAGTTACAACTAATTATAATCATGGAAATAACTTTCCTCGTTTGGCGCCTATGAAATTTGCTATAAAATTTATAGTAGTAATTTCTCATACCTTAAGTAGACACTTTTAAAGAAATCTAGGATAAATAAAACAGTTGGGATTATAAGAACATTAAGGTAACGGCTAATATAAATAACTCAACTAGGTCATAATTTTTCGCGCAGCATAAAATCTGTACCGCATTTACATAAAATTCAAAAGTGTAACAGATATTCTCACTTACAAATTCCGAACGAGTGAAACTTGTAGCTTGACATTGGATTGCGGAAAAAGTTTTATTTCGCTAACACCGAAAGCATGCATACCGGTTTGATGAAAGTCAAGAAAAAATCCGCTGACGGACTGGTTCATTGCGACAGATGCGATGAGTTTAATGCCTTTGCGTCGTTACTACTAAATTCAGGTCTATTAAGGATAAATGCGGTTTTATTCTGAATTGTTGGAGGTTTTAATGGTGTTCTTGATGGTAAAGATAAGAGAGAAATGTATTTTATATAAAATATGGACGATGCTATCAAATTTTAAACACGTTTAAGTACAAATGAAAATCGCATTATCATAAAACTGTAAAGAATTTTCGTGAATAATAGAACCCAAGTAAAAATATTTATAAATATTGAATGTCACCGACTCGATGACGAATGCGACAAAGACAGTAAACGCAATTAAAAATTTAACCAATAAAGTTGTAACATACCTTCATTAGGGTCATAAAACAGGATAGGAACAAGCGCAAATTGATTACGAAAGATGGCATTGAACCGATAAAAGATACGCCATTTCTAGACCAAGCCTTATTAGATGGGCTATTAATAGCACGAGATAGTTTTGTACTGCTTTGAACGAATATAAAATTGTTAGGAATGTTATAATAGGTATTACATAGACTATTGACTTAGGTATCTTGGTGTCGGAGGAGGTGACATAGGGTAATTCTGCTGCATTATAAATTGTATCCAAATTTTAGTTTAAACGTAGCATGTTGATGGTATAATTTTTAAGTGAGTAAGCTAACATACGTATATTTTATTCTTAAACATATAAATATGTAATGTACCAAATATTTAGATAAAAAATGTGATTAATTGTGTAGCGATAAAAATTTTTAAATTAAATTTGTCGCCAGTTTTTGCTTCGGAAGACTAAATTTATTTGTAAATTGATTCTTTTTGCGAAGTCTTTAACTCCTTTTTCAAACAGGTTATGAAAACATGTCTCAATTTCGACACTTTTATCTTACATCCCAAAATTTAAGTGTTTTTCACTGCTACTGCGCCAATTATTCGCTATTACATTCACTGTTACCATAATTGGGGATTTAATGCTCCAAGATGGGTTATTTATTTAATGGTCCTGCGAGACTCTTATGTAGTCATTTGACATTGAATTTTTTAATACTTTTTATAACCTAATAAACTACAACTTCAGCAATAAAAGTGCCGAGAATTGCATGATTGGTCCAAACAATCACCGGTGTAATTACGACCTCCCAGCAGAAACTGTTTTGCATTGTTACGTACAGTGAGCAAGGGCCCAGAGGCCTCTATTCCCATCCTATGCCTCTCCCATCCTGTTCTACTGCTCTCCTAATTTCCCATCATTAATCCTCTTCTGATAAGGACATACCCTGCCCTTCCTTCAAGCCGACAAGGAATCTGCGACACTTTGGTGTTTTAGATGTCCATGGGCTGTGGTCAGTCACTTAACATCAGGTGACCCGCATGCTCCACCTGCCTGCTGCCAACTTTAAAAAAATAATCAAAAAGGAAACAGAAGTAAGAACGAACGTTTGTACCAGATTCCACACAGCACTTGTCTTTAAAATACCAACCATTTCCCACTATGTTTCTATAACAGAACCAATAATTCAATAATACAGAACGATAACATTGTAACAAACCGTTTCTAAGCATCTTGCACCAAATAAAGCATGACCATTATATCGTATCAAGCGAACTGAACATGCTTCCTGGAACCATGAATAAATGCTTGGCAGTCCATTTCATATTTGAATAACGGAAAATAGCTATATTGTTTGATATATGTATAAATAATTATTTGATAAGTACTGTAAGGTGAGATTTTTTAGATTCAAGCACATAATATAAAGTAAGAGGCACATAATTAGTATTAATTTTTGATGTAATAGGAATAGTTTACGATATGTATTTACAAGTACAATTAACATCTACTACTGTGGTATGAAGAGGATGTATTAGATTACCATTTAACTAATATTTTTCCTTATTTTTTTTAAGTTTTTATTTTAAACACTAGTAAATGGTGTGCAATTATTTTTTTCTAGACGCAACTAGTTAAGCTTGGTCTGATTAAATTACGAAATTAGCTTGGATCAAACACAGGTTTTTCAAATTTTATTTAAATTATAAATAAATCATGTTTATTAGGCGTGGCGCCAAAGATATACAAACATCTGTAATGCTTAATTCATGAATATTAATATCTGTTTATTGAAAACGCATTTTATGCAATATTACGTTTCGTTTACAGTTATTTCACGCATGTATTCACAGAAATCTTCGTGTTATTGTGTATGTGTTATTTACTGTTTATTAAATTATAAATAGCTTAAATTGAGATAAGGTATTATCAGTTTTAAAGAGAATTGTGATATAACTATTTCAATATTTTAATTAATAATTATAGATAAATACATTTTTTTATGCGTATATCATAAAGCTAGCTTCTGTCCGCGGCTTCGCTCGCGCTAATTTCACATTGAAATGCCTATCACGTAATCCAGCTCATGGCCTGTCTTTATACGAAATTACATCAAAATCTGTTTAGTAGTTTCGGCCTGATTGACACTCAAATATCCAAACATCCAAACTTTGACATTTATAATAATAGTGGAATTAAAGGCGAGCGTAATTTTTATTGTTCGTTGAGATTTTCATATTGTGTTATGATATAGATATTTATCGGACCACAGTCATTCTAAAAGCGTTTCAACAGAGGCCAATTTGGAAAATAAACATTTTGACTTTGACTTTGAAGATTATAACATATTAACATTAAGTATAATGTTTTTAGAATTGTAAAAAAAATATTTCGTATCTTTCATTCATGCCTATCCATAATCTCAGAATATAAAAATTAATTTTCTTTTTTTTATCCGTGTTAAATTATTGTCGCTATTGTAGCGCCACGTTTTCTATATTCATTGCTTGAATCTCAAAAACCAGTTAACCGTATGTTCTCGTAATGCAACTTTAACGAGACTTTGAAGGCATTTTAATGTATGTGTAATTCCCATAAAATAGAGTGGAACCACGGAATCGAACCATGGTTACCGTTACATCATAATTACTAATTTAGGAATGTTTCCATAACTTAAGATATGCTATTTTTTATTCTATATTTTTAAAGGGGTTTTATCCTCCCCATACGTCAACCCCATCGGAACTTATAAAGTAATATAAACCTAATAAAGGAGATTATCGATTAGACTAGGGATCTTTTACCAAACTACAATTCTTTTTCGCTAATTTTGACTTCTGACTCACTAAAATGGAACAAATCAGGCCAACATCCATAGCATTTAATTTGAATTCCTTAATCAATGATTTTCGTTTTATTCTTTTCACAATCTATCAGCAAATGTTGCACATCCCTTTTTGTTACAAATTTCACAATTTGGAGTCCCAGATTTCCTCATGGAAGGCATATTTCGCCGATGGATAGTGGCTAAACGATATGCTATAAAATTATAATATGTTCCGAATTGATAACCGTTAAAAAGAATAAGATCTATATACACAAACAATACTATGAGTTCTCACAACGCGCAAGGCTTTTGCAAGTTTGTCACTTGGCGTTTAAATTAAGTCTTATTGTTTTTGAATTAAGGACTTATTATTTGTAACGCAATGAGAAATGTCTTACTTCGCATAGTGATGCTACTTACACAAGTATTGTTTGTGAACACGGGTTGTTTGCATTTGTTTTTTATTTTACTCACCTACTGGTTGCCTGGGAGAAGTCGTCGTAAAGGATAAGGTCGTAAATTTTTTAACTAACAACTTTCCTATCAATTAAATCAATAATAAAAAAATATAGCTTCAAAATCTCACTGGAAGAGCAGCTTTATTAAATTTCCGGATTTAACAAGGAATTATCTAAATAATTTGCATAACTATGACCAATTAATTATATTTCGGAAACCTGATCCATCTAAATCAAGGCGGTCAATGACCTAGACATTAGTTTAAAATATTACGTAATACTGCATTTTAATTTTTATTTACCTTTTTGGTGGGAAATATTATTTGGTTTGTATGTTTTTATTGATAAAAATAAAAAAGAAATGTATGGATTTTTTTTCATAAGAAATCATTTACATAATTTGGTTGTGTTAATTATAAAGTTTAACTTCACATTTTATTACAATCTTTTAAGTAATTAGTTATTGTTTACCATTATTTATTTCCGCTTTAAAACACGTTTAAAACCCATCAAATTCAGCTATCCTCGTGAACCTGACCGGATACGTATCGAAGTCTGATACTTTCGACGACTGACCCTAATCCCACCATTGAACAGATCGAGGTCGTTCGTAATTGCTGAGAGAATTTAATTTAACCGACTTGCAAGATACGTGTAAAGAATCCTAGAGTGCAGAAAGGGATTAAATCCTTCCTACTAATATTAGTTACTCTGTAGTATTGTTTTTTAAATCTTTATCTGTGTGCAATAAAGAGTATTTGTATTGTATTGTATGCAAAGGTTGTGAGGATGTGTGTATATTACTCTTTCATGCAAACAGTACTCAAGTGATTATAATGAAACTTGGTATAATTATAGGTAAGAATCAAAAGTTATGCGAGTAAAACCGCAGGGCGCAGCTAGTAGCTTTGGTATGTTTCAAAATCGAGATAGCCGTGTGAGTGTATGTTTGTATGTAAGTATGAAAAGTTTGTCCGACGATAAATGGAGTATCGTGTATCTAATCTTTATAAAATTGTTTAGGCGAATAGTTTAGACTAAAGAAAATGTCGAGTTCGAAGATGAACGAAATTGGTAGGGGGTTACGAAGATAGGGGGGGTCAAGTTTGTAATTGTTTGTCGATATCTGAAGTATTGTTCAACCGATATTGATAAAATTTTGTTGGCAGTATAGTTAAAAAAATTGACTACAAATATGAGCGAAATCAGTAAAGAGGCAGCGAGGATAGCGGAGGTTAAATAGGCGATTTTCAAATGAAAGGTCTTGTTTTATATATTACACTGCAAGGTCTAGCTCAGGGCGAGCCATTAGTCATACCTTTAATAAAATCTAAAGATGATCAAAGCAAAAGGAAAATAAAATAAGGTGAGTATTAAAGAAATAAGGATCTATAACGCCTTCAATATTTCCATACTACAAACACACGCAATTACCATCCTTCATGTGTCTTCTGTGGTAGTAACTTACCCGATGCAAGCTTGGCCCAAATTATGTCGATAATTAAAAATGGACTCTAAGTCCAACACAAACGGTCGTTAATTGCAAAGCATGTACTTTGCAAAAAGTTTAAGGAATTAAAATGTCTACCTGTCAATCCTACGTAATATACAAGTTGCCGAAAATGGCACAATTGGGTCATTTCGCTGGAGGTTCACTGCCCTGACTTAATTGATACCTTGTTTGGATTTATGCCATTGATGCATTGATAACATTATTTAATATCTCGCAAATGTATAGGCGCAATTTTGCGAACTTTTTTTACTTTTTTATTGTTTTAATTTTTTTTTTAATATTTTTTGTACAGTAAAGATACAGTCGCTCACAATATAATAGTTGAAAAAAACAAACTAATACATTAAATGCGAAAGTAAAGTAATTCAATCTGTATATCTGTCTCTTCTTCACGCCTAAACTACTGAACAAATTTGGAGAAACGTACAACGATTGTTTTAAACTCGAGAAATGACAAAGGATAGCTTTCATCCCGGAAATCCCACGGGAATGGGAGATATACGCGGGTGAAACCACGAGGCACAGCTAGTATTAAGTGACTAGTGTCTGTCCGCAAGTTTTTGCATAAAATTTACTAATAGTTTTACCGATGTGCCAAATTTCATTAATTAATATAATTGCGATAGGGCTAAAGGTACAAGTACCATCGCCCATATAAAAATTGGGTTCAATAATCTCAATGATTTTATGTGATATATCTTAAACGAAACGAAATAGAAAACATTTTAAATGAATGATTTTTTTTTGTCATAGTTATAGGTAGATATAAATAAATAATAAATAAATTCTGGGACATTTTCACACACCGCTATAATAACCGCATTTGAGTAATAAAGAATTATTTTTATTAAGATGAATACGACTTATTTACTAAATCAATTGTGATTCTCAAACATGATTACATTGACAATAAATTGACCATATTATTACTGCCCACTATAATTCAGTAGTTTGAGAACTTTCTCGTAATTTTGATTGCAGGATTATTATAATGCAATAATGAAATACTTTGGTTTTTTCTTTATTTTTAGCAAGAATGAAAAACTTTGTTGTTTTTTCTTTATTTTTAGCAATAATAAAAAAACTTTGATGGTTTTTTTCTTTTAAGCGATGTTTATTTGTTTACATCTTTACTTTTTCCTCACTTATTTGTACAGTTTATTGTTAATTATATAATAAAAAATACAATTTTATTCATAACAGAAAGCTATTTCGAAGCTTTCTGTTAACATTACAATGTATTCATTATCGCCTCTTGGAGGTCTATGAAATATTTACATTATAAAACCTTATACAATGATAATACTAGGTAAATATAGCCTAAATTACCGCATTATTTGCTTAAGTTTATGACTCATAAAGGCTAACTTTACTATCAAAATAAATAGATATCTTCAAGCTATCTAAAATTTAATCGGTAAATGTAATTTAGACTATTATGTTATATGGCTTATTTAAGTGCTAAAATTTTATATTGTTGCTAGTTGTGTCTCGCAGTTTTACTCGTGTAGTAGAGGCTAGAGCAGTGATTCCCAAAGTGGTCTATATCGACCCCTAGGGTTTTATGACAACCTGCAAGGGGTCTACGTCAGCAAACTTTAAGTTTTTAATATTAAACTTCACTATAGTTAGAAATTAACTGGACAATTAATATCAGGGGTCTACGACACAAAAAAGTTTGGGGAACTCTGGGCTAGAGCCTATAGCCTCCCTTATGCCTTGCCTAACATCAGAAAACATTTTTTTAATCAACCCAAAGGTCTTACATTAGTGTTTAAAAAAGCATAAAATATAACCCGATTATGTTTAGATTATAATGAATGGAAAGTTAGTACCTATGTATTTAAATTTTTTATAAAAAAAACGCTTGGTAATCTTAAAAAGACGTAACATAAAAATCTGCAATCAATTGTTTCCAATGCTAACAACAGATACTATCCACTTGTTGACGACTAATGTATTAATTATTTTTGAAAAGTGCATCAAACATAAAATAACAATGCAAGAGTAATGTGACACTTTATAAAAAAATAAGGTGCTTTTTATATACACATAAAATTGATAATATTTGTTTTACTTTTAAAGGTGACAAGAAGTTTTCTATGCATGTAAAAATATCACGTGCAAAATTCTAAATTTCCAGTAACCTAAACTTTATTTAAAAAAAGTTTGTTTCTTAATAGCATGTAAGCCCGCGCGGTACAACTAGCTAAATAAATCCAATAATCAAACAGTAGTTTATTGCGTCTATAAATCCGAGTATGAGATAAACTCATGTGCTAAGAGTTTATTCCTACATTACGAAGTTCAATAAAGTTTAGAACTCAACGATAAAATTTAGACAACTAAAAAACTACGCAACAAAAAATCTAAAACATTTAATTTACCATACAACTTTTTCTAAAAAAAAAACCTAAAAATGCAAACTCAAAAAAAGTTACGTAAAAAAATCGCATCTTTACAACTCGCCTTTCTCATTCAAATCATTGCAAAAACCACCCTTGCACAAATAAAAAAAAAACTTACTCAAAAATATTCCCGAACGCACGATCACAACACACAACAACACGACACACGTCTTAACCCGGCGAGGCCGCGGTGGCAACTGGACCCGAGGCAGTAGCCCCCCACACTATTATACCACCTATGCTAGTTTCCATCTTTCACCAGGCCAGCATCTGGGTTAATGATGAACGAACGCTGCTCTCGGTTTTCTAAGCGTTTTCAAACGATGCCTTGCTGTTATGCGCACCTGGTACTTTATCCAAAATCAATTATTAATTAATTAGATTATAACTGACTTCTTCTGCGTGGATCGGGATAAAAAGTACCCTCTGTTCTTTAAATAAATCTTTATTTTCAAACTCGCTGCTGCCCAGAGCTTCACTCGCGTCAAAATCAACTTTTTTTAATAAATTCTATCGCCTATGGTCTTAAGAGATAATGTATCCTACATATCTAATGGTCACATAATTGTTCAAATCGGTCCAGTAGTTTCGGACCTTATTCAATACAAACGTAATCAAATCTTTCCTCTTTGTAGTATTACAGAATACATACCTACAATATACTAATATTTTTATGAATCCGTGCATTTTTATTACTTTTAAAAACAGATATACTTTCCCATTCAAGATATTAGTTGAGTTGACGATAGTCAGGTGTAGGAATAAACAAAAGTTATCAATATCAAAGAGGTGGTAAGAAAAATCTGCATCTAGTTAGTGGTTACAATTTGTGGTATTAAAAGATTCTAGTTTGCAGAAAAAGATACTTGTCTGATAAGTGATCGGCATAAATTGTAGTGAGCCACAATTACCGCAGTATGATGCCCGGTTGTGACTATTCTAGTTAAACTGTCGGATTTCAGACGAATTTTGACAATGATGAGTTGCTTAGAAACGCAATAGTCACAGTTTCCGGACGTTTAGCGCTATCGAATAGATAACTAGCGTTAAAGTGTTTCAGAAACCGGGCATTAATGAGCTATATATGGATAAAAAGGTATAACAGTATGTCATCAACGCGAAAAAAAAGAGTTCACTTTTGTTTTCGTTGTTGAAGAGAACATTTACCTTCTTTTTACTTATTAACAGTTAATTTGAGCACAAGCCTCATTATTTCTCTAAATCTATGAAACTTCAATTTCGCAAGCATGCTATTATATCAACCGGAATAACAGACATCATCCAGACAAAATAAGTGTGCCTATAATTCAAGGAAATATTTGAAATGCTAAAACGTCAAAATATAGTAGCAATGATTGAACAAGCCAACTTTTGCAATAAGAATAAATATTCGAGTCCCAAAATCCAAAAATAAAACATATGTTGAACAAACATTAGGTTAATACTAATGCATTAGGTACCTTTGTGCTTGAAGAAGATTAAATCGGTCAAGAGCGAGTCGGACTCACGCACGAAGGGTTCGGACGTTGGATGATGGTACCGTACTACCATCGTATATAACAGAAAATCACGTTTGTTGTATGGAGGTAGGGGGGCTCCCATTTAAAATTTATTTTATTTATATTTAACTAGATGATCCGCGCGGCTACGCTTTTGCATAATATACACTATATATTTTCCGAGGCCAATACAGATTCGGAAGAATCCCTCTAAGTAATGGTAAAAGAAATTTTGAAATCGGTCCAGTAGTATGAGCCTATTCAATACAAACATACAAAAATACAAAGGTTTCCTCTTTATAATATTAGTATAGATTATTTTTTTTCAAAAGGTTATACAGAACTTAATATTCTATGAAAATTAGGTTACCGTTATTAATATTGAGGAAAAAATACGAAAAAATAATTTTTATTGATTCTATGTTTAATTGTTTTTATAGTATTGTTTGTTTTAAAGGCAACGGAATCACATAATTTGTGAAAATTTCAGCTTTCTAACCATTTAACCATTAACGGTTTATGAGATACAGCCTTGTGACAGACATACAACGGAGGCGTAGTAATAGAGTCCCGTTTTTACCTTGTATGTACGTAACACTTTAAAAACTTTAGGCTTTAAAAGAGATGTTGTATTATATGTAAAGTACGCAGTCACTCTGTATAACAAAATTTTCTGGCATAAATAAATTCCAAGAATATTTTTGATCGATTGCCCATGATTGAACAGACACTTAGAAAAAAAGTTCACTTATTTTGAAAGTGTGTTTCTAGCTAACGTTTAACAGTATTTGTGTTATGTTCGCACCGATGTAATTACCACCCCCCCAGCAGAAGATCGGTCTGAAGCATTATTGCACTGTGTATCGTACGGTAAGCGGGTGCCCGTAGGCCTGTATTCTGATCCCATTCCTCGCCCATCCTATTCTAGACTTCTGCCTATTACCCAGCATTAATCCTCTCCTTTCAAGTCAGCAAGGCATCTGCGACAGTTACAGACAATTGATGTTGCAGATGTTCATGGGCTGGGGTCAGTCACTTAACATCAGGCGAACCGCATACTTCGCTCTAACATAAAAAAACGTATCAAAATATTATTTATTTTATTTTACTTTTCGGTCACAAGCGGACGATTCAGAGGAGACCGTCCTACAACGTCACCAGTTGTGACGTCTTTTATTGGAAGCCAATAAGGAGAGATCAGATGATTATGCTAAAAAACGCATTACAAAAATACCTATGCGAAAAAACTTACTATCAAATAAAACTTTGTTCGGATGTATGTTACCCACGGGCCAACACCTTAACAATGTATTGAATTACAACGATGTTAGTCATATTATATTCGAATAAATCCTCAACATTAATATTGCATCATTACAAGTACTAAAATCACTGAATACTGTTTGAAATGACCAATAAAAAAGGAATTTTAACTGGTGTCCACTGACCCACTTTTGGAAGTACTGTTATATTTACTGAGACTGTCGAAGGGGTAAGGTATAATAATTAACTGGTTATATTGAAAGGTTTGAAAATGAATCCTATTAAATTAATAAAGCCTCGACCCTTTTCATTATTTTTTACGTGTTTAGGAACATGTTCTGACTGTCCTGTAAACGAATGAAACTAGCTATGCAACACCTCATTTAACTTAGTGCAACAATCAGCCTATTTATATAAGAAGTTAGCTGCGCCCCAGTGCTTCGCTGCCGTAGGAATATCGGGGTGAAATATAGCTTATAGCCTTCCTCGGTTAATGCGCTGTCTAACACTAAAAAAAATTCGAGTGGCACCAGTAGTACCTGAGATTAGCGCGTTCAAACAAACAAACTCTTCAGCTTTATAATATTATAAGTATATAAGTATTGATTTAAAGACTTTTATAATATTAGTATAGATTTCATCAAAATCCGTTCATTTGTTGCGGTGTGATTCAAACATACAATAAATCAAATCTTTCCTCTTTATAATATTGGTGTCAAAGTTGGATTTTCCAGTTCGGAGCGAACTACTAGTAATTGTATGTACACGGTTTTTCCCGGGTGCATTATTCAGTAGTTGTTTATAATTTATTGCACTTTCATCTCATCTGGACGCGCCTCATGAGCGCCAATGCCTAGGTTTGATCTATTTTATTTAAATAATAGATAATTTTACTTAGTCACGTTTATTTTGTTCCATTATATAAACTGGATCATAATTTTTTTATAGAGTGAAAAAATTAGTTGAATGTATAAAAATGTGTTTATCTTTAATAAAAAAAAAAATAAATTATAAAAAATATAAAATATAAAAAGCAGTTAGTTTGTTTAAGCACACCTGCAATCTATTGGTGAAATAATACCGGATGTTTACTTTTTTGCCAAATCAACGAGTTTGATTCTTAGCTCGGTTGATAATTTTTTAAAATGTCCACTAATGTACTTTTTATCTTCGTCAAAATCGGCCTCAAGAGTCCATTAAGTATTTTTTGATATTTCTCATAGCCTTTAAGTTTAAAGCCTTTAAAACCTATTTCAAAATTCATCCTTTATATTATTGTAATGCATATTTTAAATCAAAATAAAGAAATACAACTTTAAAGATATAATAATACGCAAAGAATTAAGTAGTTGTTATTTGAAGTTAATTTTTAAAAAATCGGTTAAAGATTAAAAAGAAAAACTTTTCCGAGGAAAGGTTTTTATTTTTTTTTCTTGTCTCCTTTGGTCGGCAAAGCGTTCCAATTTGAGTCATGAAAAAAAATTCTCACGAGGCAGGACGTGAACTTACGTTCTTGAATATATTCTAAGCAATTACGCAGTTTAATACCTGAGCAGGTTAGTGATAGACCGAAAGTGACTTTCATTATTCATGTGCATCTTAATGAAACCATATATGGTCACTTACTCTCTCTGATAAGATTGTCCATTTGGATTGACCATATATGGTCACTTACTCTCTCTGATAAGATTGTCCATTTGGATTGACCATATATGGTCACTTACTCTCTCTGATAAGATTGTCTATTTGGATTGACCATATATGGTCACTTACTCTCTCTGATAAGATTGTCTATTTGGATTGACCATATATGGTCACTTCCTCTCTCTGATAAGATTGTCTATTTGGATTGACCAAATGGTTAGTGACTCTCCCTAATAATAATAAATGTTCCGGGACATTTAACACTACGTCATCTGTTTTTTTTTTAACGTGAGGAAATCCTACATGGATACCTAACCACCTCGGGGGAAGCAGTTAGGTTATGTCAGACTCCTACTGACTAAAACTACGTCATCTACTCCCAAATTGTCTTACCGTCTGTATTTCCGTCCCATACCACTTCCATCCTGTTGCACTCCTCTCCCAATTTCCTATCCTCTCCCTATATTCTCACCTTTCTTCAAGCCGGCAAGGCATCTGCAACACTTTCCTGTTGTAGTGTTCATGGGCTGCGGTCAGTCATTTGACATCAGGTGTAGCTCCGCTTGCCCGCTGTTACATAAAATAATAATCCAGTGTCTTCGTGAATCGGGGGATAAAAAGCTGATTATTTTATTACCTACTTATCCCTGAACAAAAATTAGTCAGTGAAACCAAGATACTAGTCGCCCTACGTCCAAAGAACTTCGCTTTTTAAGTCTATGAGAACTGATTAAAAATTCTATATCAGATGGTTCCGTTAAAGCCGCGATCCTTAATTGGTAAGAGTAAAGGAAGGTATATTTTTATTAATGCTATCGCCAATAAGAGATCTATAAATCAAAAGACTGTTAATTGGCCGAGGTTTCAGAATCGAGACGATCTGAGTTTTTATGTTTGTCTGATGATAGCCTTAGTATTATTTTTCGATTTTTTACTTGTTTGTTGAGTTGCGATAAAAATAGAGACCTTGTATATATATATTAATATGTATTCCTATATATTCAAATTTGGTATTAAATTTGGTTTAATAAAATTAAATAGCTGTGCCCTGTGGTTTCACCCGCGTAATCCTGTTTTCTCCATCATGTTTTCATAAATGTGAAAGTTTGTGAGGATGTATGTATGTGTGTTTGTTACTATTTAACGAACTCCTGAACCGATTAATGAAATTAATGAAACGTTGTATACATATAGGCATGGGTTTACAATAAAGGCTTTTAATCTTAATCCCACAGTTGCCATGGGAACAGAAGTTTTCTATTAGGAACAAGATAAATAAGGATGAAAACAATGTTTTATGTGCATGTAATGATATATATTTCAAATAAATATTGTCAAATTTGGATGACTAAACTGAAATGTAAAAATAATAATATGTAATACTACTAAACCTATTTTCCTTTCACTATTATATTGGCAAACTGACTGATATAAATAGACTTATAATAATTATTATTAATATACTTTTTGCCGAGCTATGTGGGTTAAAATTCAGTTACAATAACAAACAAATCAGTATTTAAAATAATATATGTATGTTTATTGAACCCGAAACAGCTAAGCCTCCAGCAAACAAGCGATAAAGTGAGAACAAAGGATAACTGTACATGTAATATACATCGCTTGCCGTACTCCAACAATTTGTGCATATAAACCTACAACAATCAATGTATAGGAAATCTTCATTATGAACCCTTCAGACTTACAGCGTTTACAGAATATAATATATTCTTAGATTATATGCAACATGTGTTTGTATGTATGTTCGTAACACAAAAATTACACGTGCAGGATGGTTAGAAAGCGTATATAGGCTAAGTAATTATACAGGGTGAATTTTTGAAGTGGGCTTTTCGAATACATGTGTCGCCACCCTATTTCTACCCTTAGGTGTTGTGAGAGGCGACAGAGGGTAATTCTGCTGCATAACATCTTCAGCAATAAAAGAGTGGGAACCGAGCATTGCACAATTAGGACATCTCGCACCGGTGTAAGTACCACCTCCCCAGCAGAAGATCGGCGTGAAGCAGTATTACACTGTGCTTCGTACGGTGAGCGGGTGTTCGAATGCCTGTATTCCCATACCATTCCTCTCCCATCCTGTTTGTTGTAATCCTCTCCCGATTTCCTACCATTAATCCTTTCCCATTCCCTTTTCCTTCCTACAAGCCGGCAAGGCATCTGCATCACTTCCTGTCCAT
>LQNK01002283.1:16305-50451 GCA_001586405.1 Phoebis sennae | reverse complement strand
TTATCAATATTTTTTTTAATGCTATAATTTTGAAGGTTATGAACTGAATTCTACTTATTTAGATTATATACTTAAATCAATAATAAATTATTGACAATGGTATTAACATCGAAATGATCTGAACAACGGGGAACATTTAAAAACATATTGTCAGGAGTTGTTTTTGTAGTGTTCGTACACAATGGTATAAAACAGGAACGATAACTTTCAGATTTGACATTTTGAAAATAAATTTCGATATTGAACAATGACAACAGAATTAAATAAATCAAAACACCATGTTATGTCTATATCAACTATCAACTGCAATGAGTGAAAATTAACATTATGACGTCACACGCGCTCGGATTTATTCGGGGGCTGTCGACATGTCTTCGGCACCCAATTCAAAAATTAATTTTCATTTTGAAATAACTTTTGAATTACTGTGAAAAAAAATAAAATAAAAATAGTTTTGCTATAAAACTTATGCATAATCTTTCCATTTATCACAAAAAAATTTTTCATTCAAAAACTCAATTTGTGGTATTAAAAGATTCTAGTTTGCAGAAAAAGATACTTGTCTGGTAAGTGATCGGAATAAATTGTAGTAAGCCACAATTACCGCAGTATGGTCCCCGGTTTGTGACTATTTTATTTATTTATTTATTTATTTATGACACTTTATTGTACAAAAGATATTTACAACACATAGAAACAGAAGACAATAACAAAATATACCTTCGTACAAAAGGACGGCCTTATTGCTAAAAAGCATTCTCTTCCAGGCAACCTGGTAGGAAAGGATATGTGAGAAGGGTAAGCGATGGCGCAAAACAAACACAGAGTGAAAAACAAATAAAAGCATTAAACTAAATAAAACAATAAAATTATCAGTATACATTTATAAACATATTTAGTTAAACTATTATCAATAGATATGGATTCATTGAAGAAATGTGTGATTTCAGAAATTTGACAGTGATGAGTTGCTTAGAAACGTAATTGTTACTGAACGTTTAGCGCCAAATTATAATAAATAAGTTAAAATGACTGAGGAACCGAACATTATTGAGCTATATATAGATAAATAGGTATAACAGGAAATGTCATCAACGCGATAAAAAAAGAGTCCACTTTTGTTTTCATTGTTGAAGAGAAGTTTTACCTTCTTTTTACTTATAACCAATTAAGTTTGAATACAAACTTCATTATTTCTCTAAAACTATGAAATTTCAATTTCGCAAGCATGCTATTATATCAACCGGAATAACAGACGTCAACCAGACAAAATAAGCCTATATTTCAAAGAAAAATTTGAAATGCTAAAACGTCAAAATATAGTAGCAGTGACTGTGAACAAGCCAATTTTTGCAATAAGAATAAATATTCGAGTCCCAAAAAATAAACGCATGTTGATCAAACATTAGGTTAATACTAATGCATTAGGTCCTTTCATGTTTGAAGAAGATAAAATCGGTCAAGAGCGAGTCGGACTCAGGCACGAAGGGTTCCGACGATAGATTATGGTACCGTCGTCTATAACAGAAAATCACGTTTCTTGTATGGGGTGAGGGGTCTCCGATTTAAAATTTACTTTATTTATATTTAATAATTCATTTTCAAAAGGTTATATAGAACTCAATATTCTATGAAAATTAGGTTACCGTTATTAATATTGAGGAAAAATACTAAAAAATCATTTTTATTGGGGTCCCCTTCATGTTTAATTGTTTTTTTAGTATTTGTTGTTATAAAGACAATAGAAATACATAATTTGTGAAAATTTCAACTTTCTAACCATCACGATTTATGAGATACAGCCTTGTGACAGACATACAACAGAGGAGTAGTAATAGAGTCCCGTTTTTACCTTGTATGTACGTAACACTTAAAAAATTTTAGGCTTTAAATGCGATGTTGTTTAATATGTAAAGTACGCAGTCACTCAGTATAACAAAATTTTCTGGCATAAATAAATTCCAAGAAATTTTTGATCGATTGGCTAATGATTGAACGGACACTTAGAAAAAAAGTTCACTTATTTTGAAAGTGTGTTACTAGCTAACGTTTTAACAGTATTTGTGTTTTGATCAAATAATTAAATTAACGTAAAATGTGGCTTTGCAAATTTACTATTCTTGTTGAAGTTGAAATGAAAAAAAATATGCAGAATTAAAAAACCGGCTAAACGTGAGTCAGACCCTCGCACATACGGTTCCGTACCATCATGTTCATATTTTTGTTTTGTTTTATATTATTGTGTAATGTCAATTAATGTCGGTTTCAACCGTTTTAATCGAAAAATAGATTAATATGTAAACGAAAATCACGATGAGTTGTGAGACCCCTGTGACAGACAACAGACAGACAGCGGAGGCTAGGGTCCCGGCTTTTATTTTTAGGTACGGATCCCTAAAAATAAATTTATTTACCTTTTAAAGGAGTGCACTAATGTATACTAACATTTCTGACCGCGGCTTCACTCGCATTAAATCCGGGGTCTATAAATCGATAAAAATATATATCTAATCCAGTTAATATACTATCTTAGCTATGTGGCGACTGGTTAGAATACGTGTGTCGCCACCCCATTTCTACCTGTGGGTGTCGTAACAGGCGACAGAGGGTAATTCTGCTGCATAACATATTCAGCAGTAAAAGAGTGGGAGTCGAGGTTGGCCAAGCTCGCACCGGTGTAATTAACATCTCCCTAGCAGAAGATCGGCGTGAAGCAGTATTTCACTGTGTATCGTACGGTGAAGGGTACCCGGAGGCCTGTATTCTCATTTCTCTCCCATCCTATTCTACACCTCTCCCAATTACCCATCATTAATCCTCTCCTTATCCCCTCCCCTTCCTTCAAGCCAGCAAGGCATCTGCTACATTTTGACGTTGCAAATGTTCATGGGCTGCGGTCAGTCACTTAACATCAGGTGAACCGCATGCTCCGCTTGCCTGTAGCGTAAATAAGTATCAATTTTTTTTTATTCTTCGGTCACAAGCGGACACATACATCGACACCGTGGTGATCATTTATTGGAAGCCAATCAGGAGGAATCAGATGATGAATTATGCTACAAACGCATTATTAAAATACCTATGCGAAAAAACTTAGTATCAAACAAAACTTTGTTAGGATGTTTGTTACTCACACAGATACAATGTATTGAATTGCAACGACTTATCAGATGTTAGTCATATAATATTCGAATAAATCCTGAACATTAATACTGCATCATTACAAGTACTAAAATCACTGAATACTGTTTCAAATGACCAATAAAAAAGGAATTTTAACTGGTGTCCACCGACCCACATTTCGAAGTACTGTTATATTTACTGAGACTCTCGAAGGGGTAAGGTGTAATAATTAACTGGTTATATTGAAATGTTTGAAACTAAATCCAATAAAATTAACAAAGCTACGACCGTTTTCATTATTTTTTACGTGTTTTGGAACATGTTCTAGATGTCCTGTAAACGAATGAAACGCTAGGCTATGCAACACCTCATATAACTTAGTGCAAAAATCAGCCTATTTATATAAGAAGCTAGCTGCGCCCCAGGGCTTCGCTCCCGTAGGAATATCGGGATGATGTATAGCCTATAGCCTTCCTCGATAAATGAGCTGTCTAACACTAAAAGAAATTTTCGAGTGGGACCAGTTCCTGAGATTAGAAGAAAGAAAGAAAGAAAATACATTTATTTACAACAACACACAATACACAAAAAAAAAATAACACAAACATTTGCTGGTATGACATATGTATAGTGTGTGGTGCAAAACGGCCGCCCACTCAGCGTAGCCACGCTGATTTTCAGTAAGCACCGTTTTGACTTATTGACAGCGGCGGTGATATATTAGGAATAAAGAATAAGATATATAAAATGAATATAATGGTTTTACATTAAGTGTGCTAAATTTAATGGATATAAATAATAAAAACAGAATGAAAATAACAATAAGACCCAATACATAGTAGTTATATATTATATCATACACATATAGTAAATAGTAGACTACATATATACAATTTGTAAATATTATAATAATGTTTCTAATAAAAGCATATTATGGCGCTTGACGGTGCTTCTGCAGTTCAAGAAGATATGATTTAAGTTTGTTTTTGAAAGAGAATAAACTTTTTTGGGCACGGATGGGTGGAGGCAAGTCATTCCAACATTTAGAAGCACTAAACTTGAAGCTACCTCTAAATGCTGACGCGTTCAAACAAAAAACTCTTCAGCTTCATAATATTAAGTATTGAATTAAAGACTTCTTAATATTAGTATAGATTTTATCAAAATCCGTTCAGTTGTTGCGGTGTGATTCAAACAAACAATAAATAAAATCTTTCCTCTTTATAATATTAGTGTCAATGTTGCCAGTTCGGAGCGAACTACTAGTAATTGTATGTACACGGTTTTTCCCGGGTGCATTATTCAGTAGTTGTTTATAATTTATTGCACTTTCATCTCATCTGGACGCGCCTCATGAGCGCCAATGCCTAGGTTTGATCTATTTTATTTAAATAATAGAAAATAATAGATCATTTTACTTAGTCACGGTTATTTTGTTCCATTCTATAAAGTAGATCATAATATTTTTATAGAGTGGAAAAAAAATGAAATTATAAAAATGTCTTTATCTTTAATAAAAAAAAAATAATAACAGTTAGTTTGTTTAAACACACCTGCAATCTATTGATGAAATAATACCGGATGTTTACTTTTTTGCCAAATCACCAAATGGTGTAAATTGGTGTAAATAAAATTTTCAAAAATCCAATAACTCCATTATTAGATTTTTTATTTTCGTCAAAATCGGCCTCAAGAGCCATTCAGCATTTTTTGATATTTGTCATAGATTAGGATTTAGCTTTTAAAACCTATTTGAAAATTCATCCTCTATATTATTGTAATGCATATTTTAATTTAAAACAAAGAAAATATAACTTTAAAGATATGATAATACGCAAAGAATTAAGTAGTTGTTATTTGAAGTTAATTTTTAAAAAATCGGTTAAAGATTAAAAAGAAAAACTTTTCCGAGGAAAGATTTTTATTTTTTTTCTAGTCGTAATTGTCTCCTTTGGTCGGCAAAGCGTTCCAATTTGAGTCATGAAAAAAAATTCTCACGAGGCAGGACGTGAACTTACGTCCTTGAATATATTCTAAGCAATTACGCAGTAATACCTGAGCAGGTTAGTGATAGACCGAAAGTGACTTTCATTATTCATGTGCATCTTAATGAAACCATATATGGTCACTTACTCTCTCTGATAAGATTGTCTATTTGGATTGACCATATGGTTAGTGACTCTCCCTAATAATAATAAATGTTCCGGGACATTTAACACTACGTCATCTTTTTTTTTTTTTAACGTGAGGAAATCCTACATGGATACCTAACCACCTCGGGGGAAGCAGTTAGGTTATGTCAGACTCCTACTGACTAAAACTACGTCATCTACCCCCAAATTGTCTTTCCGTCTGTATTTCCGTCCCATACCACTTCCATCCTGCTGTACTCCTCTCCCAATTTCCCATCCTCTCCCTATCCTCTAACCTTTCTTTAAGCCGGCAAGGCATCTGCAACACTTTTCTGTTGTAAGTGTTCATGGGCTGCGGTCAGTCATTAAACATCAGGTGAAGCTCCGCTTGCCCACTGTTACATGAAAAAATAATCCAATGTCTTCGTGAATCGGGGGATAAAAAGCTGATTATTTTATTACCTACTTATCCCTGAACAAAAATTGGTCAGAGAAACCAGGACACTAGTCGCCCTATGTCCAAAGAACTTCGCTTTTTAAGTCTATGAGAACTGATTAAAAATTCTATACCAGATGTTTCCGTTAAAGCCGCGATCCTTAATTGGTAAGAGTAAAGGAAGGTATATTTTTATTAATGCTATCTCCAATAAGAGATCTATAAATCAAACGACTGTTAATTGGCAGAGGTTTAAGATATGGGCTGAGTTTTTATGTTTGTTTGATGATAACTTGAGTATTATTTTTTCGATTTTCTACTTAGCGAATAATTGGAAATGTTGAGTTGCGATAAAAATAGAGACCTTGTATATATATATTCAAATTTGGTATTAAATTTGTCAAAGTCAAAGTCAAAGTAGTTAACGAACAAATGAACCGATTAATGAAATGAATGAAACGTGGTATACATAAAGTATGGGTTTAGAAAAAAGGCTTTTAATCTTAATCCCACAGTTGCCATGGGAACAGAAGTTTTCTATTAGGAACAGGATAAATAAGGATGAAAACAATGATATGTGTGTATTTAATGATAATATTTCAATAAATATTGTCATATTTGGATGATCAAACTGAAATGTAAAAATAATATACGTAATGCTACTAACCCTATTTTCTAAGATAAATTGTATATTGGCAAACAGTCTGATATAAATAGATTTATTATAATTATATTCCTTTTCGCCATGATATGTGGGTTAAAATTCAGTTACAAGAACAAACAAATCAGTATTTAAAATAATATACGTATGTTTATTGAACCCGAAACAGCTAAGCCTCGAGCAAACAAGCGATAAAGTGAGAACAAAGGATAACTGTACATGTAATATACATTGCTTGCCGTACTCCAACAATTTGTACATATAAACCTACAACAATCAATGTATAGGAAATCTTCATTATGAACTCTTCAGACTTACAGCGTTTATAGAATATATATTCTTATATTATAAAAGAAACATATGTTTGTATGTATGTTAGAATAGAATAGAATAAAATAGAAATTCTTTATTGTACTTAAAAATACATATTTGACAGTTAAAGAGTACATGTATAGAACATTGAACAACAGGCGGTCCTATTGCTCCAGGCGATCTCTACCAGGCAACCTTAAGGCGTATGAAAAGTAGTGTCAAAGGAAGCTGGTAGTGCAGCATGCACAATAATTAGGGCTAAAACTTTGTGCAATATCAAAAATGCTGAAAGGAGTTTTGAGGCCGATTTTGACGTATTTTCCGTATCCACAAACCCTCTCCCCCTCTTAGTTGCTTTGGCAAAAATCTCGCAACTCTGATGTTTCCCCAGAAATAAGCGATTATATAATAATAATAAATATCAGGGACACTTAACACTACGCCATCTAGTCCCAAACTAAGCAAAGCTTGTACTTGTACAATGATTTCAATTATTATCAATAAACGATGCTCGCATGAAGTCCCCTAACCCTTACAATGAGTTCGGTTTAGTTTAATCGAGTTTAGCTGAACCGTCAACAAGTTAACATCGGTTTAGTTAACTGAATAGTTTGAACAGCTGCTATCGCGGTTAGCTCATCTGTATTGGAACATGGTATTTGATCACGGATACAATTTTCCAGTATATCCTTCTAATCTATACTAATATTATAAAGCTGAAGAGTTCGTTTGTTTGAACGCGCTAGTCTCAGTAAATACTGGTCCGATTTGAAAGAAGTTTTTAGTGTTAGATAGCCCATTTATCGAGGAAGGATATATCATCCCGATATTCCCACGGGCGCGTAGCCCTGGGGCGCAGCTAGTCTATATATATAAAAATGAATGGCTGTTCGTTAGTCTCGCTAAAACTAGAGAACGGCTGAACGGATTTATCTTATCTTGGTCTTGAATTATTCGTGGAGGTCTAGGGAAGGTTTGAAAGGTGAGAAAAATTCAAATAATTGCCGGGAATTGCGGGGTCCACGGGAGCGAAGCCGCGGGCGGAAAACTAGTAAAGGATAAAATAAAGGATTCTATTATTATATTATTATAATATTTTTAATCATTTTGTGAGGATGTGTGTATGTTTGTTACCCTTTCACGCAAAAACTCTACCGATTATGATGAAACTTTGTGTACATATAGGTAAGGGTGAAGAATAACATATAGGCTACTTTTATACCCGGAGTTGCTACGGGCATTGATCGCGGATACAATTTGCTAGTATATCTTACTAATATTTTTAATCATTTTGTGAGGATGTATGTAGTCACTGTTTCACACAAAAACTCAAAAGATTATGATAAAACTTCATGTACATACAGGTAAGGGCTCAGAATAACATATAGGCTTATTTTAATCCCGGAGTTGCTACGGGATCAGAAGTTACGCGGTTGAGAGCATGGGGCGTGGCTAGTTGTTAATGATTTGATATCGATAATGTTTCGACATTTGTTTTATTATTCAATTTAATTAGTAGCTGCTACACGCTTCACTTGTGTGAAACACCTCACCAAAAAGTGGTCATAGCTCTCGGCATATAAGGTAGAATTGAATAAAGATACAGCCTGTTTCAGGTATCAAACTCCTCTTCAGCCTGACTCATCCAAACTTCTTTGGTCTAACAAGAGGAGCTAGTGATTATTAAATTAAATAATTGTTAAAATTAAAAGTATTGGTATATAGAATTGAAACTATTTTTTACACTATTTCCACACTTATTTATAGACTTTATTAAATTTACAACCGCTTTCGAACAATCATCGTCAGGTAGTCAAAATAGTGTAAAAAATAGTTTCAATTCTATAAAATATTATAAAATACATTTCCATTAAGAAGTGACAATACAGTCTATCGGATATATTGGTATTAAGAGTTCATTTGCGTTACATTTCTGAGTCCATTATTTTTTCATGAAGTATATCGTTTATTGTTGAAATTATTATCTAAGGCCCTATAAATGTTCCTATAAATGACGGAACGTCATAGTATAACGAACGGTTTTCACTAACGAGCGGTTTTAATCAACCAATCAGAATCAAGCTTTTGTTGTTATGTGAACGGCACGTTTATTTAAATACGCTTAAGACTTACGGATAGTAGAATATTGTACTGTCCGTAAGTAAAGCGACTCGTTTTAGTTTTATAGGAACTGAGTATAAGAGAAGTCACCGTTAAAGCCTATACTATATGAATTTGTATACAAACCTGCTTGACCGATATGCCTGAACATGGTTTACTTCCACACAAAGACGTATTATATGAGTTTACGTATGTTTGTGAAGTGAAGAGAAAGGTGGTTTATGAATACGTGAATGGTGAGACTAAGGTGGTATTTAAAATAAAAAAAAATAAGTTCTGTAGTATATACAGATGTGATAGAATTGGAGAGACTTACTACGCAAGATATATGAATGAAAAAACTAGCCAAGTGCGAGTTGGAATCGCGCAATAAGGATTTCGTACGACAAACATTTTTTTCTGTTTTAGTATTTGTTGTTATAGTATCATTGAAAATACATAATGTGTGAAAATTTCGCAGTGTCGTTGTATGCATTTAAATAACCGCTTATGAGATAAACATAGATAAAGCCGAAAAATATGTAATTCAATACCAACATTGCTATTGTTTTTTAGAAGGCGCCTTAAAATTAAATTGAGGGTAAAATGCATGAGGACGTTACCAAGTAAATCATTAAACAACAAGTAAATAGGTTGTTATATTTAAAGGAAGCAAAATTAAACACCAAAATGCAAAAACTACTTTTATTTCTTCCGCCTTCCCAGAAAAGCTTCCTGTATCTGGTCCTTAGTAAGACCTTTGGTTTCTGGCAGCATTATAAGCGCCACGAAGAAGTCGACGATACCGAATATCGCGAAGCAGTAGAACGACCCATGGACCCCTAGGAACTGGACCATGAAGGGGAACACGGCGAGGATCAAGAAGTTGAGAAGCCAGACCCACTCCATGAGGATCATGGAGGCTAAGCTTTGAACCTGGAAGAGATGATGTTGTTATCTATACTAATCTAATAATAAGAAAAGATTTTTTGTTTGTTTGAATTGAAGGCTCCGAAACTGCTAGACCGATTTGGATGAAATTTTGTACAGTGAGTCTTTGATATCCAAAGGACATAGAACAGCTTTAATCCCTATATACGAGAACGGGAGATGTGCGCAGGTTAAACCGCTATGCCAGTATAGTAATACATTATTATCATATTGTTATAGATACAACCGATAATGTGATACCAGTTCATAAAATCTATAATTACAGTTTAAATTTTTCTAACTGAAAATGAATACCATCCAAATCTGTTCAATGGTTTACGACACATTTGTTCATCGGTTTACACAAAATCCAAATGATTTGCCAAGATAGCATGCAAATGTTGTATTAAATTTTAAACATGAACTAAATTATGTTAAGAACGGTGAAGCTGTGGAACGACCATCCATCTGCGGTATTTCCGAACAAGTTCGACATTGGGGCCTTCAAGGGACGAGTGTATATGTCCATTAAAGGCCGGCAAAGCACCTGCGACACTCCTGGTGTTTCAGGTGTTCATGGGCGGCGGTGATCACTTAACATCAGGAGACCTACTTGCTTGTTTGCCTGCTCTGCCATAAAAAAAAAAAACAAAATAAAATCACCTCAGACACAAACGCTTCACCCAGCAGCAGATACGGCACACTACCAGCTCCAAACGCAAACGCGAAGCAGTACACCAGGATAAGCACCGCCGTCACCCACGGTGGTGCCACGTTGCTCTGCATCAGGAAGCCCAGGCCGGCCAGACAGAGGACCACCATCACGGCTGAGGAGAGGATCAGGGGCTGGAAGATGCAAATAACAACAATGATGAGTGTGATAAAGGTAATAATATGAAATATTCTTTATTTGCCTTCACAATTTAATGCCTCCCGATATCGGTGGCCAATCTCAACAGATCTATACCATCAGTCAGGTACGCAGGAGATATTACAGTGCACAAGAATTTGCGCAAACACAGGTGCACTCTCTATTTCTTCACTCTCATAATTCGATAGGAGAGCAGACCGACACACCGGGAGAGAGATCAGGCCAGGACCAGTTTTAGGTACTTGCCGGGGCATGGAGGTATTCCAACACCACACTTGAGGATGCTTTGAAAAATCTCAGTAACATTTTTTTTGGGTGGGGATCCGGGAATGGAACCCGAGACCACTCGATCTGATGATGCAGCCTCAAAAATTCTGTGGCCATTCTACTTCATTATAATCTTAAAACAACCTTGTTATCTTAGTAAATATTAATGAACAGTGGCTACTCTATTTCCTCAAAATACGATACAAATCCAAAAAATCACTCCAAACCTATGGACTATTTGACAAACATTGAAATTGTATCCTTTCAAAATACGTAACATAACTTGTTAAGACTTCCACCTACCTTCCTCCCAAATTTATCAGAACACAGCGCACTGCTGGTGCTGCCCGCCATCAGGACGAAAGCAAACATCACGGAACACATGTGGGAGGAGAGACTTGGGGCTGCCCGGGTGAAGATGTCCTTGGCGTACACCTGCACTGGCACCATGCCCATCATGACCTATGAGGGTTCTCAAATTAGTTCTCCAATTTTATGATAACGGTTTAATATTTGTGTTGTATTTTTTATGCTATAGCAGGCAAGCGGGGCATGCGGTTCACCTGGTGTTAAGTGACTGATGAGCCCATAAACATCCACAGCATGAAGTGTCGCAGATTCTTTTCCGGCTCGAAGGAAGGGGAGAGAACAAGAAGAGGATAAATGATAGGAAGTTGGGAGAGGAATGGGATGGGAAACTGCTCGCATTGGGTTGAATATTGGAGAATAAAATTTACTGACTAACTTTTTTACACTTATGACTAAAAAATTGCTGTGTTCCAGAACCTTAACAAAAAATCGTAATATAAACTATATTTTTTAATGAGTTATTTGGATGTTTATTATGTCATTGCAAAGGAATAAAATGTGCTTAGAATTTAAACAAACCTGCAATGATATTGCTAACCCAACGACAGTGAACGCTCTGCGAGACGATGGTGACACGACTGGAAAAAATCATCATAATGTAATTCATGTATTTTTATGTAGGCCCCATGTACTTTAATTGTACTCACATCTTAAACCCTCATAAAATATGTTCTTCGATTAATAATCCAACTAAATAACGTGGCACAAAATCAAAGCTAAATTCCGTCCAAGAGACTGTATACTGGATAGCTACATTTGATTGAGAGGAATGTTTTAAAACCGTTTTAAACTGCAAAGTCGTAAAAATTGTATCATATATTTACGATTATGTTTAAAATGTTACATTTGAAACTGCGGCATTTCGACAACCGAATTAAATCACAAGTCCATTCTAATGTGCCCATTTCTAATGTAGGACTTTATTTGCCGAAACGGTTTTGTGTGCTACAATATCAGGTTGTATTGTGGATCGAAGTAATTGTTTCATTATTAAAAAAGTAAGGTCATAAAAGTACTTACACAACATTTTATATGAAGGCATTCTTTTATGTGCTGCCGCCTCTGCGTTACCACTATTTAGATTCTCCTTTTCAGCCTTCTCCACTTCACTTTCTGAAACAGAACAAGGATCCTTTTGAGCTTTCTGTTTTAAATTTTCTGATACAGAACTAGATAGTGCCATCCACGACGACGCGCCCCACCAATTTTTGAATTTGGACTTTTTGACTATGATCGCAATGCTTTGTCCTTATTAGTCTAGTTATATAAGTGTGCGTGTGCACACATGGGTAATGAGTGTGTACCTATAAAACCACACAGAAGCCGAAGCTTGCATACATATTATGCTGTCAACGACTGCGAAGATTATAGTGGGGCGCGTCTTCGTGGATGAATTCATCTAATGATGCAACAAGTGATTGTGAGTAGATCAGATTGGCGGAGTGGATTTAGCAAAGGTCTATTGCGCCGGTGGGTGTATGTAAAAGTAGACCGAATAAACAAGTAGTGAGTATAAACCGTGTGAACTATTTAAAATTATGTAAAAGTATATTTAAGTATATCTATCAGTTGTATAAAGTTTCCATAGTACAAATTTTACTTAGTTTGGGACTAGATGGTATTGTGTATAATAGACATACCACTCATTGGTAGTAGTTCCACGGCTGGTAGTAACCGTTGTTTTAGTCTCGAAAGTTCTTCCATAACTAATTTAGAATCCGTTGATTCACTTCTATAATATGCTATGGCCTGGAGCGCTTCCTGTAATTAACAAAACACCTTCATTATTTACACTTTGAAAAATTTTGTTTTTATCCGTATTCTTATGTATACTTAATATCTATACTAATATTATAAAGAGAAAAGTTGTTTGCTTGTTTGTATTGAATAGGCTCCGAAACTTGAGGACTGATTTGGATGAAATTGTTTTAATCCAGAAAAACTTAAGAGAATGAGATACGGGTGTGAAACCACGGAGCTCAGGTAGTTGAGTAAATTTGTCAAACTCAACTATTTCTCGTAATATTTCTCCTCTCATAATCTTGAAAAGAAATTCCTATTGATACTTATTAAAAATGTGAAAGTTTTGTTTGGTTGTCAATAACGCCAAAACTACGGGACGGATTTTGATGAATTATTATTATATGATTTCGTATATAGGTACAGAATTAGCTGGATTACGTGATAGGATACGTTTAATTGGTCTATAGACTACGACATATTATATGCGAGCGAAGCTGCGGATAGAATCTAGTGTAAATTCGATTTATTATCAAGGACTCATTGTATCCATAGAAGTATGTCACATTTCAGGAAACCAATGGTTTTTAATGCTATAATATAACTCTAATCATATGAATTATAGTCGAAGAATGATAGGGGATTGGAGTTAAGACACGTACCTCTTCTCTATTCTTCTTTATAAAGAACACAGGGCTTTCCCTCACAGACATGAGCAGGCCAATGAACAGGATACAGAGTGCAAGTTGAGTCCAAATGATGTACCGGTATGGGAGTACCCAGCCCATGACGTAGGACATCATAGTGCCAATGCAGTACGATGCTATGGGTGCTGTAAAAATATATTATGAGAGTAAAAGGAAAAGAGAGTGCACCTGTGTTCGCGCGTACACTTGTGCACTATAATATCTCCTGCGCAGCTGGCTAGTCTCTGTTGAGATTGGCCACCATGGCCGAAATCGGTCTGGGGAGAGCTGTAAAAATAGTCGTATTATGCAAACGCACGTTCACAGTTAAAATACGACACAAAAGCGAAATTCGCGTAGCTGTGTGTCCAGCCAAGATCAGTTGGACTGTTGTTAGTGAATTTGTGAACTAGGCTTTCAATTCACAATTATGTTTCTGATGAGATACTCAAATAATGTTTAAAGAATGATAGCTGCCTGACCGATTTTGGCCATAGTGGACAATTTCAACAGAGACTATCAAGCTAAGCAGGAGATATTATCATACACAAAGGTACGCGCAAATACAGGTGCGCTCTCTATTCCTTTTACTCATGAGAGTAAAAGGAATATGTGTTCAATCAATCGTGTCAATAACGCGGCACGGCAGACCGAAACGATTGAAGAGAGATCAGGCACAGGCATAGGCATTTCAACACCGCCAAGTTCCAGATTCTGGGCTGTTACTGATATTTCTTTGTTAGAAATATCCCAATAACATTGTTTTGACCCCACCCGAGATTCGAACCCGAGATCTCTCGATTTGTAGTCTAAGATGCAACCACTAGACTAACAAGGCAATCTTTCCTCCTTTTATATGTCCCCTTATATCTGCATTATAAAGAGGAAAACTTTGATTGTTTGGTTGTAATCAATAGGCTCAAAAACTACTGGACTAACTTTAAAAAATTTTTCACCATTCGTAAACTACGTTATCCATTAGTAACACATACTATATTTTATAGGCTATATACGGGAGGAAAGCCACGCGGATCAGCTACTCTTCAACAATTCTATTTCTATATATAATCCTACATTATCGGTTGCGTTTTTAATTGCCCTCACCTGACCCGAGCGCGCCTCTTATAGATTCATCAGCGACTTCCGATATGAAGATAGGAGCGTGAACAGAACTGGCTCCACACGCAAGCCCAGCCACAAACCTTGCTGCTAGGATCACCGTGGACGATGACGTCATTTCTATCATTAGCCACGACAGCTGAAACAAAGTTATCAAATAAGTATAATACTTATTTGATTTTTGTTGAAATCAAAGTCGGTGCGAAATCTGGTTAAATTGAAAATGGATAAAGGCACCGACTTTGTATAGATTTCAACAGAAATGAATAAAAGTTAGTTTTTTTCTACTTTTTAGAGCGAGGAAGTCGGTTCTATTTTTTGAAAATTTTTATTTATCACTTTTTAGTGTCCTGTGAAGGGTAATCACATCATCTAGTCAGAATTCAGTTGATATATATGTATACACCATTAAACTTTAACCGCAGAGCTTATTCCGTTGATTTTCGAGGAGTTCCCTGGAAAGTTAATAAAGAAATGTATATTACTTAAAATTAATTATGCTAAATTATTAAAGCTATATTTTTGTTTTATAAAACTAAATTTAACATAAATTTAAATGTACTAATCTAAAATTTCTAGACTTTTTGTGAGAGCCGCTCCTGCGGTAAAAGCCTCCTCCAAACATTTCGAGTTGTTTCTGTCTCTGGCTACTCTGGACCATCAAATAAGTTTTGTATATGAATCTATCTATTAACCTTAACATACCAAAGACAACCGGTCTTCACCTTCCTACCTTCCTATATTCGTTTCGTTCGGTACTTTTAAATTTTTTTTATGCTACAGCAGGCAAGTGGAGCATGCGGTTCACCTGATGTTAAGTGACTTACCGCAGCCCATGAACATTTACAACATCAAAGTGTGGCAGATGCCGAGGCGATAAAAAGAGGATTAGGAGAAATTGGGGAGAATAAACAGGATGGGTGAGGAATGAGATGGGAATACATGACTACGAAACACAGTGTAATTTTTTATTAAAATAATTAAATATGGTTTTGTAAAGTCATCTATCTTTAAAGAAGGTTTATAGATTACGTTTATAACGTTACATAGACATGAAAAGTATTATTATCGAGAACATTAAAAGACGAATGACAGATTCACTTATACATTTCAATATATCGTGTCTTTCAAGCAAAGCCTTTAATAAGAACCGGTGATAAAATCTATTAATACAATTGAAGGAGGAGGTTCATTATTATCTATTTTCAATTTAACAAGATTTTGCACCGACCGACAGGATAAAATAACACTTCTTAGAGTGAGGAAGTCGGTTCTATTTTTTGGCGAAAATTGTTATTATTTTGTATTTCAGAAAAATAAAAATTTTTAAAAATGGAATACTGATTAAATATGGCGTAGCTATAACGACTCTTTTTGGCTACCAATAAATAAAATCATTCTTGAGCTGACGATCCGTTTGGCGCAGTGGATGTGGCAATGGTCTCTATTGCTTCGGAGGGTGTCGATTCGATAGAAAATTATGATGTGAACATTGTTATTTTTCTACTGTCTGGGTGTTTATCTATCTAAAATATTATGTATTTACAAAAAAGTATGTTTAAGAATGTCAGTCAACTACATTCCATAGTACAAGCTTCGTTTAGTTTGGAACTAGATTATTTAGATAAACTAGAATATTTATTTAAATAGTCTTGCAACACCGCCACTCTACACTTATTACGTATATGATATTGTTATCTAAAATTTCAATACTAACCAAATATGGCATAGCAATAACCAATCCTCCATTCTTCCTCCCAAAGCCGTCTATGATCATCCCTGCACACGCGGTTCCCACCAGCGCGCCTAACGCCGGCAGACTCCCCAGTAGTGAAGTCTCCATGCTGGTCATAGGAGCTGATATCACTGTGGAGTTGGGGGAGGTGAACTCTGAGAGGGTGTATGATGGCCATACGCAGAGCATGCCTGAGTGGATGTAGCCGAAGACACCTGGAAAGGACATATTTGGCTATATTCTAGTACTCGTTTACAAACAATACTATAAATTCTCACAACGCCGGGTGGCGGTGGTGGTTTGTTACTTGGCGTTTAAATTAATTACCGTATTCATAAATAATGCTATGAGTTCTTACAACGCACAGGGTCACTCATACCTATTAAGATACGATACTTGAGTGGCAGTTTGTGACTTGACGATTAATTTAAGCATCGTATTCACAAACAATGATATGAGTTTTAAATACAATATTTTTGAAGGATTTTAAACGCGGTTTATTATACATTATTTTGTGACCACGTTCGCTGTAAAGTGCTCGAAACGTCGAATTAATAATAATGTAAAATAATGTATTAGAAACCTCGTTTTAAATCCTTTAAAAAGTATTTTATTTAATATGGAAAGTACTCGCGTTAAAACAAACACAAGGTTATACAATGATATGAGTTCTTACAACGAATAGGTCGTCCATTGAAAAGTTACATTAACCAAGTATTTGTCAGAGGACTCATTTTTTTATAGATGACAGGAAGGGGTTAGTCTAAAGTTCAATCCAAGTTTGTGGGGTTGCAACACATGTCCTGCGGCCGTCATCTTGGTAAAGGGCTGCATATTGTTTTTATGGTTTATCTAGCAAACCATTGGTCTCTTAAAAAAATTATTACATTTTTCATTGCAAATTTAATTCTCTACAACTATGTCTTATAACTTTTAGTCGTAAAAATAAAAGAAAGAAGTTACGACCGAAAATTTTAGGCAAATTTTCTTTTATTCGAAGACAACTGCGCCTCCTATGGACAATCAAAAGAATGTATTTTAACGTGAACAGGACATTTAATGGATCGTTTCTAGTAATAATTTATGAAGAGTGTACATTTTCTTATATTGTTATTAATACCATAGCCTTACTTTTTAAAAATATTTCCAGTATCATCAGCTACTTACATCATATGTCTATTATTTAATTAGCACATAACATCAGTTGAATAAACTATAATTCCAAAAATTAAATAATTTTACTCAGACAAGTAATCTAAATAAAACTAATGCAAATTTGTTAACGACTTAACTACCACGTCACTATCTGATACTATATAAATGTTATCTTTATTTAGTTTTAAAAATACATTTATGTAATATTTGAGAATTGTTTTTGTCTACGTGTCTGGTAGAAATCGATTTATAACGATAAGGCCACCTGTCCTTAGTTTGTAATTCGTTTTTCTATTTTATGCACTTTCTGTAAAGAAAATTTTTAATTTTTTTAATTGTTTTTATAAAGAATTCTATCCTATGTTTTTCCTTTTTTACCGAGGAGTCGGTAAAAAACCAATTCAGTTCGGATGTTTTTAGAGGTATACATCGATTACTCTGTGGTTTCTCAACCGATTTTCATGAATTTTGGACTGTTAGATATATAAAAGGTAGTTTTAGAGGCCTTTCTTTACCATTTCAGACAATAATAAACCATTATTTCATACTTTTATGTCAGCCTGTGGAACTAATTAGAAACTAAAGTAACCTTTAGTTTCTAATTAGTTTAGTAATACGTAAATTACGTAGGAACGTAATGCTAGGACACTATAGTCTTCCTAACAAAAAAACATTTTAAAAACAAACATTTCATATTTGTATTTATTATTATTTTTTTTATTAATTACTTTTAGTAAATAAGCTTATTGCGAAAAATATCTTAACCTAAACAACATACAAAAATAACTTAAAACAACTAATATTAGTGGCAAATGGGACCAATCTCAACTTATTCTACCCTAGTAGATCGAGCAGCGCTGATTTTCAGGCTGGCCGACTGGCTGGTGACGTACTATTTTTAAATTTAAATATATTTTTGCATTATACAGACCCTTAATCGAAGAAGGCTATTTAACATTTCTATTTAGCTACGGTAGCGGAATTATCAATTTCATTTATTTCCTATTTATAATCGAATAATAATTACATAATAATAAATCATTTCACTTTGTATTTACGTAAATTGTCACAGTCGTAAATCTTTGAAATCCCACTGACAACATTGTTGTTTGTTTATGGGAGTCAATGTTTACGTCTCGGCTGAAAATACGATCGAATAAGGAAATAATTTCATTTCTAAATTTATATTAATATTAGCTGTGTCCTGCGGTTTCACCCACGTTTATCTGTTTTCCCCGTTCCTGTGGTATTTTGGTATTTGATCAAGGGCTTTCTTAGCGGATGCCTACGTCATAACCTGCATGCCAAATTTCAGCCCGATCCGTCCAGCGGTTTGAGCTGTGCGTTGATAGATCACTATGTCAGTCAGTCACCTTTGAGTTTTATAAATAAAGACTTAAAATCTGTTGCCTAGAAGATGTTGCTTTACGGAACCAAGCCCCCGTCTTCGCACGAACATCTTATTCATAGAGCGTTTCCTATCTTTAATCCTACTAATCGTACTTCGTGCTAATAGTATTATATGAAAGTTTGGATGTTTACATATTTGGATATTGTGCGTCAAACACACCGCAATTGCTGAACGGATTTTGATAAAATTTGTTATGATTTTTATTGGCCTGCGGACCCCGTAATTAACGCCGCGCGGACAGCAACTAATTTGAAGTATAATAACCTCCTCCTTTTTTTAAAGTCGGTTAACAAAGTATGCGAGATTTTGATAGATATTGCATCATAACGTGTGCAATATAATTTCGTAAAAATCTCTGTCATGCCTTCTCTTGGTGATATTCTCTTCTCTTGGTTGGTCTCTCATGCTAAAATGACGATTTTTTGTATAACTCATGCGCATAAATTAGGCAGAATTTGAGATGGGTTATGCTGGTTTTACCGCTGTGGCTTATTCACATTCCGCAGGTTTATCAAAGAAAATCCCACAAAGAATAGCTTAACGGAGTCAAATCGCACAGTTTCGGTGGTCAATACACCTCCTTCTTAGATTTAAAGGTAGAACACGGTTAACGGCCGTTTTCAATAATGTATCAAAGATTATGGATAGATTTTAATCTCAGATTAAATGACATTTGATTGTCAAAATTCATAACAAATGCTATCCGTCGACAACGTATGGAAATCAAAGTAAGTGCAAATAGATAGATTGCCTGACTTTAGTAAGCAAAACAAGGGATAGATAGAATATTAAAAAAGGTTGTTAGGAAACAACCTATATATTATGCATGGTATATACATATAAATTTTCCTCTTGATTCCCTCTACCTACTGAAAAAACCGAAATCCGTTTGATAATTTTAAAGACATAAATATCTATACAGTATACTGTTCCTATAGACAGAGAGTCTTCATCGCACTCCATCTGCCTTTTATTCTCTAATCTATGTTTTCAACGTACTCTTAGTAAGTATCGTCTACTGTCTCCATAAATACAATATTTGTATGTATTAGTTTCTTCTAAGAAAAACTGGAATTTTATGTGCGCAATTTATTATTTACCTGTTCATTTATTTCCTCTATCTCCTTGATTACCTACAGTGTAAATCATATGTACATTGTATCATAGAAGGTATATTAATAAATACTTGACCGATTCAGAACCTAGTACCATTTTGTTTGGCCCTCAGTTTTCAAAAATCCCATGTCATTACTAATTGCAATATGTAATGCCATGTGATAAATACAAATAAATAAATGGGTATTACCGAATTCTGGTATTGTAAGAGGTACAATCTCCATTGTAAGGTATAATATAAATATTTACCAGGTGTTTATCTATGCAGTCTTGAAAATTTTAGATGTAGCGAAGTAGAGAAAGCATAAAAAATATTTTTTATTGATACAGCATTAATTCTCATTATGTCATTCATATTGACATAATAAAAATGAAAATAAATAACATATTTCGTAATAATAGTAATCTATTTCTACTCGCGTCGTAGTGTGTACAGTTTTATATATTTAATTCGTATATTAAATTCTTCTAAAATATCAAAGTTTTTAATTTATAGTCATACCATGAGCTTCCACTCAGCTTACTATATTTTCAATATTATTTCAATACTACATAGATAAAGTAACGATACCCTTAATATAATAATTATTTTTCATGGCAGAGCAGGCAAATCAGCAGGTTGGTCACCTCATGTAAAGTGATCACCGCCGCCCATGAACACCTGAAACACCGAGGGTGTCGCAGGTGCTTTGATGAAAATATAAGCTCGTCTCTAGAAGGCTATAATGAATTTATACGTATTATGCGTCCAAATATCGGTACTATACGCATTACGGTTCGTAAAATCCGATGCTGACATGTGGGCGCCTAGCTTTAGCAAGCATGCTGGAATAATCATCTGTTTTATGCAGTGGATGTAGGCACTACCAGTAGCATGGGATTTTTATCTATCTGTAAATGTTTAATGCCCTGTGTTTTTTATCTATGCTTTGTTTATTTAAAGTAAGCAAAAAATCTACACCATTTAAACGACTATTCGCGAGCGGTTCATTTTATTCACTCTTTACCAGTTTTATACATGTTAAAAAAATACTTTTACTTCACTAGATATTTTAATTGTATTCATATAAAAGACCTTTAGGACTATTAAATATTTTTAACGTACTTGCTAGTGTCGTGAGAAATTGCTGGTTTTTCCCCATTTTTGTGTCACTTTGAATGCACTATTAGAATTAAAACTTAAAATTTCGTTGAAACCACGCTCACTACCACATTACTTATACTTTGAATAACAAATGCTTGCTTTTATTTATACATCTTTCCGCAAGATATGATATTATTTAATTAATGATATGTTATACGTAATATTTTAAACAGAGGCGATCCAAAAATTAAATAGATATCTGTCATTTTATGTTTATTTTAATTTAAAATTTCATCATATTTCGTTTTGTTTATAAATGACATATTTTAAGTGCAAATAATTGAAATTATAAAAAATGTCAAAATGACAGATTATAATTGTCCTCCATATTTGTTTTGGTTTTGTTGTTATATTAGTGTATTAAGATTAAAAAAAGTAGAAAGAAAAAAGAGATTAAAAACTCTTTTATTATATACCTAACATTATTTTTTTATAATTTGACTCTTAAAATTTTCTTTATTAACAACTTTTCAAGAAAGTAATGGAAACAAATACTAGAATTGAAGTTAATAGACAAAAATTAATGGAAATAAAAGTAGAAAAAAAATCGAATTAAAACTTATAAAAAACTATGCAGTTTATGTAGTAGTCATACAAATTGTTGGCCACTCTCCTACTTTAAGAGTATTGTCTATGTAGGTACCATTGAATCATCTTTATATAAATAATGACGTAAACTACCATTTAAACATTTGTTTTAAGACTTCATTCTTTAGTGTATTTAAAAAAATAATAAAGGTAATGTAAGTTTATAATGGGTATATTTTCTATCGTTCACTAATGTTAATGATTCGGTTTTATTCATACACCCGAAGTTTTCCTGTATTTCTTTATTTGGCCCGCCGAAGTGATGCAAATCGCATTTATTTTTATGTATCATGTAATAAAGTAAATATAAAGCTTTTAGGATTTTTAATTACGAAAATCTGAAATTCTTACTTAGTAGGTACATCAATTTTCTTAGACCTTTCGTGACACATTAACGAGAAGTAAAATTGGATTATGAGAATAAAAGAATAGAGAATTCATTTTATATACGTTTTGTACAGTTATCTAGTTATCTATTTAGTTTAAATATTACCTTGTTATCATCAAATCAAATGTCATTCGCTTAAGACGGTAAGGCGAATAAAAACTTTGACTTTAAGTAAATTTTTGCTAAAAATAATTGCTATGATTTTTTATGAGGCGTTAAAAATGACTACCAGATACTCACTATATTATATGTAATATTTACTTATAATTGTGTTTATTTTTCTTAGCTTTCAATCATGATGTGAAGTATTTCCCTTGAAATTTGTAAGAGAATAATAGACTCCATATTTTTCGCAATTTATAGTGATAGATCAAATATCAAATGTAAATTAAATGGGGAGCCACAATTAACAAAAAAAAAATATTTAATGGAGCATTCCGCATAAATTTGTTAACAGCCTAATAAAAAATAAAAATTTCAGTCCTCTCAGAAAAGCTTCTGTGCTGGTTCCTTAGCAAGTCCCTAAGTTTCTGGCAGCTGTTATGTGATAACAAAGTCCCAGAAAGAGAAATTTTTTATACATAGTTAGTAATTAATGTAATGTAACACCTTTTGTTGGAAAGAAGGCTCTTAAACTTGTACATATTTATATTAAAAATACTTATGTCCAAACAGGACAATAAAATAAGAAAAGTCTTTATTTTTTGCTTTCCTAGACACATAACAACTTCCAGAATGGAAATTAAAAGAAAACGTGAAAAAATAAATTAATACATTTTCATATTCTAAAAAATCTTTCATCAGTTCAGGCTGGTAAAAAAACAAGGAAAATAAAAAAAATAAATTTATTTCTTCCGCCTCCCCAGAAAAGCTTCCTGTATCTGTTCCCTGGTGAGTCCTTTCGTTTCTGGCAGCATCATAAAAGCCACGACGAAGTCCAGGACAGAGAACAGAGAGAACACGTAGAATGACATGTGGACGCCAATGTACCGCACCATGAAGGGGAAGATGGAGACGATAGAGAAGTTGGTGAGCCACACGCACTCCAAGATGACCATGGACGCGAAGCTTTGGACCTGAAATGTGATATTTTATTACTTACATGTTAGAGACCGTCAATAGTAAAGATGCTAAATGATTAAACGAAATCATGATAGGTGGCAGCACCGGCGAGCTAACGTGGGTGCATTCCAAATTTGTGCTTCTGAATCTAGCTCAGGTGTTAAGGTTGTTGGCGACGCTTACTTATTATTGAGTTCCATTCGTGGCAACATCTCGGCGCTAGAAACTGTTTCTCGATATTACGCCCACACCATGTCTGTCGGTAGTGATACCCTACTTCGAAATCCAAAACCAACATGAGGAAAAGGCTTATTATAGAATTCACTGGGGACGTTAAAGACTGATAGTTCTTCTAATAAAGACAAGTCTGTTAAATTAATAATAATTAATTGTAATTCGCGTTTGAAACTGAGCCTGGTGAAGCAAATATTAAACCTCAAGTAGTGAAAAATTTCAAGACTGCAATCTTGTAGGGAATAAAGAAAAAATCGTGCGTAACTCATTTTGTAATATAATAGCCCACACCTGCCAGCACTTCATTCAACATAATAAACATCTCGAGCGCTTTGTAACAAAACCTTCCCTATCAAAAATAATTCTATACATACCTCAGGTAAGAAAACCTCGCCCAGTAATAAGAACGGCACAGTCCCCGCCCCAAACCAGAACACAAAACAGTACACCAGGATCAGAACAGCCGTCACCCAGGGCGGGGCAACGTTGGTCTGCATGAGGAACCCGATTCCCGCCAGGAGGAAGACCACACCCGCGGCTGATATGAGGAGAAGTGGCTGGAAAGAGATGCTTTTTAGAAACAACTAGCTGTGCCCCGCGGTTTCGCCCGCGTATATAGCCCGATCCCGTGGGATTTCAGGGATTAAAAGTATCCTATGTCATTCTCTTGGTCCTAAGCCTTCTGCCTACGAATTTTCAACTAAATCGGTTCAGCCGTTCTTGAGTTATAAGTGGAGTAACTAACACGACTTTCTTTTATATATAAAGAAGATTATTAAATTAGATCAAATGATAGTGAAGTACTAAATGGCAAATGGAGTGTGCCGGGGACTCGAGTGACGCTAACTACACTTACCTACACAAGTGCACACACAGATGCACTTGTGTGTGATATTATGTTACCGGATATTGATACGATGAAAAAATTAAATAAGCCAAAAAATCTTTAGTTTATTTTTAGGTAATGTGAAAGGATATCCACCTTTTTATTTTTGCTTTTAAGAACAACTTTTACAATGTTGAGTACAAGACGGCATTTTTATTAAGAAAAATTACGAAGCCCTCGTGACACATCGAAGTTTTTGTTTTTGCTTTTTGGCGTCACTCATGTCTTCGGTGCACCCCATCTGCCTTTTATTATTTAATCTGTGTAATCTACCCACAATATAATTGGTATAATAATACAGAACAGAACGAAATAGATTTAAGATAATCCAAAATTCACTAACTCAGATCTACCGAGATTCGACACCTCACAATGCTTCCTATAATTATTTTTAACAGCAATTTAAAGTACCTTCCTCCCAAGCCTATCAGACAACATGGTACTGGTCATACTTCCGCAGAGCATGATAAACGCGAACATCACTGAGCACATGTGGGAGGAGAGACTCGGGGCTGCCTTCGTGAAGATGTCCTTGGCGTACACCTGCACTGGCACCATGCCCATGAGCACCTGGTTAACGAACAAATAAGAGTGTATAAGGGTTATAAAGAATCAGAAAACGTGAGTATTTGCGGTAACAATAAAACACACTGTTTTTTTATACTTAGGACTAGCTGATCCACGCGTAGTATAATCTACACAACTATTATAAAGAGGAAAACTTTGTTTGTTTGTAATGAATAGGCTCAAAAACTACTGGACCAATTTCAAAAATTCTTTCACTATTTGAAAGGTACCCACGAGTAACTTAGGCTATATTGTATAGGCTATATATATGCATAACATTATGCTACGGGAGCGAAGCCGCGACGATGAGCTAGTGTTATATATAGCCTATAAAATATAGCTTATATAACTCGTGGATTGCTATATATAGAAATATAGCTTATATAGTACCCTCCCATTTTCCCAACATTAATCCTCTCCTTATATGCGACACTTCGATGTTGCACATATTCATAGGCTGCGGTCAGTCACTGAACATCAGGTGAACCGCATGCCTCGCTTGCCAGCTTTAGCATAAAAATCTTTCAATGCGCCTTTAATTTTAAAACAATAAAACTGATAAAATAAGTTTTATAAGTCATCATCATCTATGAGGTTCGTATTCCGAATTAAGAAATCTATGAGGATTATATTCGACTACTTTGCAACATTTTATTGAAGGTAAATTATACCTGAATCAAAATGACTGCCGCTACGGTGATAAAGGCCCGCCGTGATGATGGGGAGACAACTGAAAAATAATTATGAGATTTATGTAATTCCTTATGTTTGGATCTTATAGAAAAATAAACAAAAATTGGGCCTTGTTTTCAGACCCTCGTATAGAATAAAAGGGAGAGATTTCTGGACGATCTACCAAAAATAAAAATGATAGATAGAGAAATGTTCTTTATCTTATGAATTATTTTACCCTTACTTCTACCCAGGACTTATCTACCTTTAATCCGGAGAATAGATAATAAGGTATCCCATCACTATCATCCAGGTATCCTATCTGGACACGGAACTTCATCAAGATTGAATTCATTACAATTCATTACAATTAATCTAAAACAAATTAACTTACACAGCATTTTATATGACGGCATCCTTTTGTGATCAACAACATCTACATTGTCAGTATTGAGATTTTCTTTCTCAGCCTTTTCCACTTCGCTTTCTGAAATGAAAAATTTTATTTGTATAGATTTTCGAAACCATATAGTTTTTTCTGTTTTTTTTAATATAAAATATTACTAGCCGCGCTCCGCGGTTTCGTTCGCGTAAAGTCTACAACTCCGGGTTTAAAAGTAGCCTAAATGTTATTCTGAACTCTTTCCTATGTGTATGCCAAGTTTCATCATAATCGGTAATAAACACGCATACATAAGCGGTGATGTAGGATTCCCATGGTTAAAGAATTTGTTAAATTGGATCAGTAGTTTCGAAACTTTTCGGAATTCAACTCCAACAAACAAAAAAATGTATCTTTGCTCCCTATAATATTAGAGTAGTCTAGCTATGCCTTTTTATATAAGTAAATTATATTAAGAATAAATACCGTTTATAGGTAGAAGCTCCACAGCTGGCGACAATTGTTGTTTTAATCTAGAAATTTCCTCCATTACCACTTTGGAGTTTAAAGATTCACTTCTGTAGTACGCTATGGATTGTCGTGCTTCCTGTAAAATATTTTTAAAATAAATGTATTTATTTTTAAAAGACCATTAATTTTTAAATGTATGAAGTAAAAGTTTAACAAAAACCATTCTATGTATGCTTTGTAACTTTTAAAGGATAAATAGATAGAAGCTTTTTACTGTACAACAATTACAGAATTATAAAATTTAAAATAAACATTCCGTACAATGGGTAGCGTTATCGCTCTAAACGATCTCTACCAGGCAATCTTTAGGCGTAGGAAAAATATTGGATAGTTAGGCTTGCTCTCTACTTAGTGATTTTCTAATAGTGCCATGCGGTTTTTTAAGTTACCAAATGCTAGATATTCTACATTCAATACTTTCGAATATTAGCAAGTAGGAACGAACAAGCAAACAAAAAAATTATTTATTTATTTATTTACACTTTAATGTGCTGATAAAAGTACATATATTAACTTAAATTCTAATAACGTTACAATCAACACAGAGGTCGTCCTTATCACTCAGAAGTGATCTCTTCCAGGCAACCTACTGATATAGGAGATGATATTGTAGGAGGCAGGTAAAAGTGTAAAATACTAAGAATGAAGAATAAATAATATACAATTTTAAATATGATTGTATTTTAAAATCTTTCCGCTCTAAACTATTATTAAAGATAAAACAGCGGCAAATCTTACTCCTTTAAACTTAATTAACTTTCGCAAAGCTAAAAAATATTCTTAAGAAAATTTCATAAACTATACCTCTTCCCTATTCTTCCTCATCAAAAACACCGGGCTTTCCTTAACCGACATGAGGAGGACCATATAAAGCAGGCAGAGAGCAATGTTTCCCCACACTATGTACCGGTAGGATAGCGTCCAGCCCATGATGTAGGACACCATAATCCCGAGACAGTAAGCGGCGATGGGTCCTGAAAGGAACTGTGATGAGTCATCATGTTTTAGGACCTAAATCGATTAACATGGTAGGGTAGTAGCTCCCCTGACCGATTTCAGCCATGGTGGCCAATCTCAACAGAGACTAGCCAACCGCGCAGGAGATATTATAGTGCACAAGTGTACGCGCGAACACAGGTGCACTCTCTATTCCTTTACTCTCATAACCCGATGGGGGCAGACCGACACGACTTGAGAGGGATTAGGTGCAGGGCCGACGGCTTTACGTACTCTCTGAGGCAGGGGTTGTTCCAACACCGCCAACTTCCAGACTCAGGGCTGTTACTGAGATTTTTTGTTAAAAAATCCCAATAACATTTTATTTTGTGGCCAGACACGGGATTCGAACCCGAGACCCGTTGATCTGTAGTCAAAGATGTAACCACTAGGCCGACGAGGCTGCCACTCAAATGGAAACTATTACGGTTTATGTCAATCGATTAACATAATCCGTAATAGTTTCCACAATAAGCGCGTTGAAACAAACGAACTCCTCAGCTCTATCTAATATCAGTAAAGTTTCATAAAAATCTATCATTCAGTATTGGGTTTGTGAAAGAGTAACAAAAATAAATACAGTAGTGATAATATTAGTAGGATTTACCTGAACCCAGCGCGCCTCTTATAGATTCTTCTGCAATTTCTGAAACAAAGATAGGCGCGTGGACAGAACTGGCTCCACACGCGAGACCAGCCACTAACCTGGCCACAAGTATCACCAGGGTTGATGACGTCATGTCTATCATGATCCAGGAGAACTGAAACATCATTATCAAGTTCTTAAACCATTTCGTATTTATAAAATTTGATAATTAAACAAGTAGCTTAATTAATTCTATCCATTATTGAATTTATTATTGAAATGAACAGAATTCCAAAGCATTGAAGTAGTAAGATTTGAAGGAAATATAACGGCGGGTATACACTCTCGAGAGAACTCGGTATGTATCCCCAAAACGCCTCAGCCAAAGTAGTCAGGTACAAACGACAGTCCGAGGTGAGCAAGCACTGCCATCGACACATTCATACTCGCTCTTCCTCGTGCTGTATCGGTAAGAGTGTACAGCCACCATAATAGTTGTTTAGAAGAGATTGGACATTATAAATGAAGGCATACTAGCAGATACACATTTTAACCATCTTTATACAGACATAAATATCTAAGCTTCAATGAAACTATCTAATACAGTATATTGGTAGACTCTCCAACATGGCTGTTTCCATGCTTGCCATGGTCGCTAGTATGCCTAAAAATAAAGGCTTCACAAGAACTTTAAAGAGGCCTTACCAAAAATGGGATAGAAATGATCAAGCCTCCATTCTTCCTTCCAAATCCATCTATAATCATCCCAGCAGACATTGTCCCCACAAGCGCGCCCAACGCCGGCAGACTCCCCACCAGGGATGTCTCCATGCTGTTCATGGGTTCTTGTATGACTGTTGTATTGGGATTGGTGTACTCTGATAATGTGTAGGATGGCCACACGCTTATCATACCTGCGTGCCCGTAGCCCAAAACATCTGGAAGTTATTTTTAGTTTATTTCCAAGTTGCATCGTTTACTTGCATTTAACGGACTTTAAAAAAAGGAGGAGGTTCTCAATTCGACTGTATTTTTATGTATATTACCGCATATCTCCGGCATTTATGGATCGATTTCTTTTTCGGAATTCTTTTTTGCATTCGAAAGAGTAGAGTGTCAGTGTTGTCTCATAGATATTGGTTCATGTCTGATCATCTACGTGGAAGGTATTTCACGGAACTCCTCAAAAATCAAAAGAATAAGGTTTGTGGTTAAGTTTTAATGATGAATATACTCATTGAACTCTAACTCAGAGATCGAATTGTTTAAGTTGCATTTAAGGTTGTTCTTTTACCGTTAATTTATTTTAGTTATTTTATAATTCGTTTATTTGCCATGAAAATATAATAATTATTTAACAATTTACAATGTTGTCAATATATCTCCATGCTTATCTTATTTACAAACGTATGAGTCGAACAGATCAAATCTTCAACTTATATTAATTTAAATTTATGTATTATTATACACTGTGAAAATATTGTTTATAAAACTCTTAATTAGTAATTTCATGAACGCCAGTTGTATTATTCTCAGAGGAGAACATCTGCATTTTATTCTGTCTAATAACATATAAACTTAATATTATTATACAGTAATTACAGTAGTTTTAGAGAGGGGCACATGTGTTCATTTTGGATAACGACGTGGCTTGCTAAAATTATTGTTTTAATTTACTTTTATGGTGCATAATACGATTATATTAGAACTATTTAAATATAAATAAATGTTTTAAAAGACACGCGCATTTGAAAGCTAGAATCTTAAAAAAATCATTCAGTTTTGATTGTTTAGAAGTAGCATCAAAATGTACACTAAAATAAGCAAAGATTGAAAACTGTTTGCATTTTTAATGAAAACAATATCTCACTTATTGTGTAATTATTTAATTTTTAACAATGTTTAAAATTATTTAAGCACCATAAGCTCGATATCGGATATTTTAGTAAAATTTTCAATAGTTTTGGATTCATTAGAGTTAACTGAGCTATTAATTTATAGAGAGGAAGTTAACTGTCAGACGAAATTTGACAACGATGCGTTGCACAGAAACGCATTTGTCAAAGTTACGTTAGTTAAGTTAGTTCTGCGCTATCGAATAGATAACCTAGCGTTAAAGTGACTCTGATACCGGGCAGTGTTAATGTAACCTTGATATAGTTTGTAGTACAGAAAAATTTTTGTCCTTTTCTTGAAAGAACTCTCTCTAAAGGACGGGGTAGCTTTTTAGTGACTATGGGAAATGGTAGACATACTTGCAACTGTGGTTAACAATTGGTGACCTTTCCCCATGATTGCACTTATAACCACACAATTTAAAACTAAATTTACATTAATATCACGTTCACTAACATAACTGATCGTAATACTCGAATAACTGCCTTACTTTTATTTATACGTAATTTTATAAGATAATAATTATTTAGTTAGTGATATGTAATCCGTAATATAAAACAGTAGCAAATCCGAAAAGAACGTAATAAAACGAATCTAACTATTTATGGCTACTATAGTTGCTAACTCATCTCACGTTCGCATTGTCACCCGTGTAGCGACGGGTTAGAATATATGTGCCGCCACCCCATTTCTACCCGTAAGTTTTGTAACAGAGGGTAATTCTGCTGCATAACTTCTTCAGCAATAAGCCGAGCCGAGCATTGCATGATTGGGCCAAGCTCGCACCGGTGTAATTACCACTGTATTTCGTACTGTAAGCGGGTGCCCGGAGACCTGTATCCCCAACCCATTCCACTCCAATCCTGTTCTACTCCTCTTCCAATTTCCCATTAATCCTCTTCCTGGCTCCGTCCTTCAAGTTGGCAAGGCATACTCGACACTTTGCTATTGTAGATGTCCATGGGCACTTAACATCAGATAAACTGTATGCTCCGCTCGCTGTTACATAAAAAACTACGTTAATATAATTTACATCTCTTATAATTTCTATTTAAGCTACCCCCAACTATAATAATTGGCATGATCCACAACCAAATGTTGTTTTTGGCGCCGTGGCTATGGCAGTGGTCTGTTGCGCCGGAGAGTGCGTGTTCGATCCCCACGTGTAGATTATTATGTGATGAATATACATCTAACAGGGTATCTTAAAATTTAAAGACGTTTATGATTAAGGCTGTCAAAGTCAGATTTGGTTCTCAGTGGTAAAAAAAAATCTAGTACGTTTAGCTAATTTAAAAACATTTGTATTTAATGACGATTTCAAAATAGTATAAAACTTACGGTTTTTTCTTGCAGTAAAAAAATATTGCAGATTGTATTCTCTTTGAGACCTATTTTAATGATACGTCCAAGATTATTCTTAATGAAATGTCATTTTTTTACATGAGAAATACAATAAAATACTTTTTAAAGGATTTTAAACGGGTCCTTTAAAAATTATTTTATTTAAAATGGAAAGTACTCGCGTTAAAACAAACACAAGATTATACTATGAGAAATACATTTAAATGTTATTATTGCTCTATATTAATAAGAATATAATATTCTGTAATGTTATGTATTGTCTATAAAACAAGTTACGACTTGATTTATCAAGATTTTGTTTTTATAATTGAACTAGCTGATCCGCGGGGCTTCGCTCCCGTAGCATTATATTATATACTATCTATTTACCGGGATAAAATATAGCCTATACGGATCCGGAAGAATCCCTCTAAGTAATGGTAGAATAAATTTTGAAATCGGTCCAGTAGTTTTTGAGACTATTCAATACAAACATACAAAAATACAAAGGTTTCCTCTTTATAATATTAGTATAGATAACGATCGATTCAACAAAAGTAATAGATATAATGTTAAAATTTTCATTCCCTTTTTGTTTTAGTATTCTTCCTTTCAATAATAAAGGAATGCTTTCTTTAGCTATAATTTTCAAGAGTAATTGTTCCCTTTATTACAACATACCACCTGTATACTCGGTGGCAGTAACTTATAAGCAAGTATTGTACAAATATACATTTGACAGTCACTCGGTCACTACCCAGCCTTTCAGATAAAATATATAAAAGCTTTCAGATAAAATATATTAACTTAAAAACACGTGCGCCCGACTGTCTGATATAATATCACTTGATCCTATTTGCCCAGACATAAAAATTATTTGTTTTTAGCGTATCGTATTACCACGAGCATATATAATGTAAATTTTTGTTCTATTATATAAAAAATGCCACATGGTAATCGAATTTGTAGTTAAATGATGTATACTTTTCTTCTCCTTAGATAATACGATGCTGACATAATAACAGCGTTACAGCCTCTGCTGTAACATTTATGCTGGGTCAGTAATCTTGTTTCCTGAGATGATACAGATGTAATTCGAATATAGTTCTTACCTGTATTATACTATTTTTTTAGTACTTTGTACCATCTACTGTATAGTATTATTTTTTTGAGAATACATGTTTTCTATTATATTTTATATCGTTACAGAGACACAGAAATCTTTTTCATTGGTTACAATTTTTACTTGTTATCTAAGATCATACATACTTAGTTTAGAATTAGAGATATTTTGTAGCTAAATAACTTGCGCATGGTAGGTGCCCATATATCGCTATGGAATGGTTAAAGTATTTTGGGAAAAAATGTTCAAAATAAAAAATGAGGTTTGTACTCATTTATTTGAACTTGATATGTCAAAGCCCTTTTACATAAGCCAAAATACTTCTATACATAGAAACAAATCAGGCAATAAAGATAATTGTGTTCGTTCAGAGACCTTACTCGGCTCACGTGATTCAATACACACAAGTTATCTTAAACAAGTGGCGATAGCAAAGGCGTTCTTTAATTAGAAACTGACGTAATAGTAGCAACAATAAATCTGTTTAAACAAAATTATTTTCGACCTGTTTGCAGTTTTAAAAAAAAAATATTTGAAAATATTTTGAAACGAATTCAATTGGTTTTTCAGCTTCTACAAGAATCACCAAAGTTTAAGGCCAGTCTTTGAAAATAACGCAACAAAACCATAAAAAGGATGTTATTTTAGAATACTGTAGATAGAAAATTTTATATTTATTTTACGAAAAGGAAGAGCTTCCTTTTTATGTTACAGCAGAATAACGGACCATGTGGTTCACCTGATGTTATGTGACTGGCTGTAGTCCATGAACATCAAAGTGTCGCAGATGCCTGACCGGCTTAAAGAAAGGGAAGGAGATAAGGAGAGACATAATAAAGGGAAATTGAGGAAGAAGTAGAACAGGGTAGGATTGCAGGCCTCCCGGATCCCGCTCACCGTACGAAACACAGTTCAATACTATTTTACGCCGATCTTCTGCTGAGGGATAGTTAATTACACCGGTGTGAGCTGGGCTTCTTGTGCAATGCACGGCCCCAACTCTTTTATCGCTGAAGATTTCATGCAGTAGAAAGGGCCACAACCGGAACTCGAATCGACTAAAATCTTTTAAAATTGCACCTTTTACTTTTATTGCACACTAGCTAATCCACTCGGCTTCGCTTCTGTAGCGAAAAAGTATATATGTAGCCTATATTTATAAATTACGTGTCAGTGTTTGTCTGCGATTAACTTCTAAACTACTTAACCGATTTTAACCAAATTAAAACACCGTGTGCAGGTTAATCCAATTTGAAAGATAGGATAGTAGTTTACGCGTGTGAAGCCGAAAGCTAGTATAGCCTATGTTGCTTTCGAATGGTGAAAGAATTTTTAAAATCGATCCAGTAGTTTTTGAGCCTATTCATTACAACCAAACTAACAAACAAAGTTTTCTTCCTTTTGTTTCACGTAACCATGATAACCAACCATATCTATTCAATGGGAAGGTGGTAACTAAAAATACACTATCAATAATTAAATATATTATATTCAACAATAGCGCACTAAATAACAATATTTACAAATCTTAACAACTACGTAGATTCACAGATACTCTGCACCCTGTCATTAACACAATAAATT